>OY821758.1:44391459-44426459 GCA_963682095.1 Potentilla sterilis
CCTCCTCCTCAAGCCGCCGGCCTCCTCCTCCTCCTCCTCCTCCGATCCGGTTATTTTTTTTTTAATTTAATTTAATTTTATAAATTGTTATATATTTAATTTTAATTATATAAATTGTTATATATTTGTTAATAAATTTAATTTTAACAAATTTTTATATATTTAATTTTAATTATATAAATTGTTATATATTTGTTAATAAATTTAATTTTAACAAATTGTTATATATTTAATTTTAATTATATAAATTGTTATATATTTGTTAATAAATTTAATTGTTATATATTTGTTATTATTTAGGTATATAAATTGTTATATATTTAATTTTAATTATATAAATTGTTATATAAATTGTTAAATTAATTATATATATAAATTGGTAGTCTAATTATATATATATATATATATATATATATGTTAATATTGAAATATAGTTATATTTGTATAAAAATAGTTATATTTAGGATAATGGTTAGTATTATTTAAAATTAGTTAAATTGTTATATATAAATTTGTTAGTATGTTTTGAAATATGTTAGTATTATTGGTTATTATATTAATTAGAATTTGTTATAAAATGTAATATAATTTAATATTAATTAATGTATTAATGCCTCAAGCTGCAGATGGCCGATGCATTCAGACAGTTGGTCGGGGGCCGTCGTTCCAGATCTAGGGGTTCGGCAAATTCCGCCGGTTCGGCAGACTCCGACAGGACCCATAGCCAGCCTGAGAGGACCACCAGCCAGCCGCGGAGGAGTGTAGATTCATCCCAGCCGCGGAGGACTGTAGATTCATCCCAGCCGCGGAGGACTGTGAGTTCTCGGCACCAGACCCTTCTCCAGGCGGGGCGGCCGTCGAGCAGTTCACTTCCGCCTGTCGGGCCAGATGCTCCGAGGTTCAGTCAGCAGCTATTTCAGGATGAGATAGCTGCAGACGTTCCTCAGGTTCGTATGCCTGAGGTTCATCGGGAGCCGATGACGAGTCCGACGACGTCTGCTGCTGACTCGACTGAGGGTCCGACTCTCCCAAATCAGCTCTACCTCCCGTACAACATTCCTGCGATACCGGAGGTCGACTATCGTGGTGTGCCCATATGGCCTGATATGCCTCAGTACGTGAGTGCTGTGGAGGCATACCAGCAGCAGCCATTTGAGAACCCTGACCTCCTGATTTCGGCGAGGAGAAAAGGAAAGTCGACAGACGGGTTATCGAGTTCAGGTAACATTCGATTTTATTAATTAAATGTTTTATTAAAATTAACGCACTAATATTTAATTTTATTAACCAATTGTCGTTTATGTGATAGGGACAGCCGCTAGCAGTTCAACGAGAAATACGAGAGGTGTAATATGTTTTGACACGCTCAGGAGAACTGTTGATCTGAGGGGGAGGATCCAGATCAACGAACCTCCTAATCAGGAGGTTCAGGCGAAAAAAAAAACGGGACTACTCGGGTTGCGTGGGGGCACTGATTAGGGACAGAGTCCCTATGTTGTGGACACGGTGAGCTGATGTGCCCGAAGAGATAAAGAGGGAGGTGAACAACGCCGCGTCGGTGAGTAATTTAAAAAATTTAATTTATTTATCGTAATATTTAATAATTTGAAATATTTTGTTCAGTGAGTACGTTGGACTCCGTGCAGAACTCGAGGTACGTTGGGAATTCCTCATCTTATAATTTGAAATATTTTATGATATTAATAATATTTCTAATGCACTTTTTTTTTTCCGTAGGTTCAAAGAGTGGAAGAACGAGCTCCGTTCCCACTTTAACGAATACGACAACCGTGGTCGTATGGGTACTCCCAGAGAGTTCATGTTCAGTGAGTACGAGTGGCGTTGGTTGAAGACAGTAGACTTCAACAACCCAGTTATGCAGGTACATACTAAACTTCACTACAAATGTTTATTTTGTTAAAACTTTAATTATTAGTTTAATTATTTTATAATTATTACACTAATATTTTTTGATGCATTTTTCTAATATTTTATTATTTGTTTGAAGGATCGTTCTCGGATAAACTCTGCGAACCGCCGCCGTAACACAACCCCCCATCATGGTGGTTCTAGGCCGTTTGCACAATATCAGGAGGAGGCGCTTAGAGATCATCCTGATAGCAACTCGTACGTGGAGACGTTCAAGATCGCTTATCCACAAGCGACAGAACAGCTCGTAAGTCGTTCATTACGATTTTAAAATTTTAATTATTAATTTTACTTAATTATATGTTTGTTTGAATATTAATTTTTTTTTTCCCGTCCAATTAGGAGAGGGTGAACCGAGCCGAAGAAGAGGTGTTCCAGCAAGTAGTTCGGGAGACACAACCGAACATTTCAGAGGCAGATCTGAAAGAAGCCCTGCGCCAGGTCGACCGGTCCAATGTCCAAACGGCAGCAAGGATGTTCGACGCAGCCTTCCCAAACCACTCAAACAACTACTACTGCCGGGGTTTGGGAAGTTCTGGACTAGGGCTCCTGAAGACCACTAAGGGAGGTCAAAAGAAGGGAGGCAGGGAGAGCCAACAGGTGAGGGGGAAGTGCGGAGATTGGCAGAAGAAAATGCAAGGTTGGCGGCCGAGTTCTAGAGATCACAGGAGGAACAACGCAGATCACAGGAGCAACACCGCAGAACACAGCAGTATTATTTAGATCTGTCCAGTTGGCATGCTGAGTGCGAGAGAATTCGGCGACACAACTACGCCGGCCAACAAAACTGGTGGTATGATATGTTCGCCGCAGAACAACAAAACCTTGAACCCCCGCCCCCGTTTCAGCCGTTACTTGAACCTCCAATGCCTCAACCTCCCGAGTTTGGTCAGCAGGATGACGAGCATGATGGAGAGCAAGATGCTGGGGATGACGTGGTGGACTTTAGTGGTTTAGGTGATGATTAGGGTTATATTTTATGTATATTGGAACGAATTAAATAATAAGTCATTTAGACGTGTTTCTTGTTGGTGCAAATGCATGGACTGTTTTTGTGATTTGCAGGTTGCTTGGAATGGAAATTTAGAAAATAATTTAATTTTTTTTTCACCAAATGTAAGAATAGCCGACGATTTTGGCATTATTTCGTCGGCTATAAGCACTATAGCCGACGATTTTTACCAATATTCGTCGGCTATAAGTCTTATAGCCGACGAAAATTACATTATTTTGTCGGCTATAACTAATTAATGTCTATTAAAATATTAATATATTTCGACGAAATAACCGACGAAATATGCTGGAATCGTCGGCTATACTTCAGAACAAATAGCCGACGAATTTCGTCGGCTATAGTTTACGATATCGTCGGCCATACTCGAAAATACCCGACGAGTTTCGTCGGATATTTTGCCAAGGTTTGGTCGACGAAATGATGTTTCGTCGGTAAAGTCGTCGGCCATACTCGCATATAGCCGACGATTTCGTTATTTTCGTCGGCCATTGGTATTACCGACGGCGTTTTTCCGACGAATTATAGCCGACGAAAATTTCGTTGGCAGAGGGTATAGTCGACGAAAAAAATTTTGTCGGCTATTCTATCCGATCTGGTAGTGAAACCCTGGAGACTTGTTCCTGTAACACAGGACAACTCTTCCCGTAGGCTAAAAACCCTGCATACATCCCACCTGCAGGAACAAATGCAGCGACGTTGGGACGACTACTATGGAATACTCGGGGCCACGCCACCTACCGGGAGACTTGATCCTCTCATACAGGACAACTCTTCCCATAGGCTAAAAACCCTGCACATACCTCACGCATGTACAGTCAATGGGTATGAAACGATCGGAGATGTCTCCGGTACCAACACGGGACCGCTTCACCCCGGGAGACTTGATCCTTTCATACACAACAACTCTTCCTATAGGCTAAAAACCCTGCACATCCTACATGCCTGCAAGAACAAGGGGTTGTGTGACACGTGGGGACGGCTGCCCAGGATCACTCCGGGCCACGCCACCCACCAGGAACTCCTATGCCACTTTCCCCGCTGGTACGGGGTGACCTCTTCAAAACTGTTCGAGCCACTCACCGGCTACTATGACTCAGTCATCCCATTTGCCATATTCACCGGGTTTTCCCTGGAACATAGCACGGCGGATTTCAACGTCACATCATCTCATTCGCTATATTCACCGGGTTTTTTTCGGAACATAGCACGGTGGATTTCAACGTCACATCATCCCATTCACTATATTCACCGGGTTTTCCCGGAACATAGCACGGCGGATTTCAACGTCACATCATCCCATTCGCTATATTCACCGGGTTTTCCCGGAACATAGCATGGCGGATTTCAACGCCACATTATCATCTCACGTACTACATCTTGTACTCATATGCAACTGTCAGCATCAACATCATAACCATGCACTCATCACACTAAGCATCATCATAACAGGTTTATTCGAACGCCCGGCCAAGCCCAATCTTAAACGCGGACTTGGGGGGCTAGGGTACTGGTGGGTAAGTGCCCCAGAGGGTCTGCGGGCCTATAAAGCAAGACATTTTTAAGTCCCCATTCAAGATGGCACTTGACCGGGAACTTGGGGGACTTGTTGACAGTAGCCATAGAGAGGCTACCCAGGCTCCCAGACTCGCTGCCAGGACTTCTGGACCCGGCCCAAGGCCCGGGGCCAAAGCATGAACACCTGCACTCGCGCCCGGGCAGGTCTTACCTGTGACCTCGGCCCGGGAACCGGGGATGGCAGCTCCCCAAACAGGGGCCGAAACAGTATAGTACTATGGGCAGAAAGGGGCCAGTCCCATATCGAAGGGTAAGGTCAGTCCTCATACCCGGCAGCCTATATATGAGTCCCAACTACCCTCATTAATAGGTAAGGAATACTCCAACTACTCATTCCCGCTTAAGTTATCAGTTTATTCCAACTATATTGACTTAGACATCGGAGCGGAATAGACCGGCCCCGCCCGATATTCCCTTAGTTAGCAGGATTTGCAGGTAGGAGTCACACCAAGATCCACCAGTATCTGTAAGTCTACGGATTCAGACAGAAACATAACCAATTGAAGAGTTTTTGGACTGTTGTTAATTGTGATTTGGTGAACGTTAATACTGATTTGGTGAATGTTCATACTCTATAGTTAATACCGATTTGGTAAATTTTGTATCAATTGTTTTCATCTTAGTTGGCTTGTTCTGAACTGTATGCATTGGTGATGATGTTGGCCGAGTTTGGCTAGTTTGGACTTTAGAGATTTGAGAAACTGTTGTACATAAAGAGTACTATTATTGGATTTCACATTACATGATATAGACCCTTAACAGCTTAGCTTGAATGAGTTTTCAATTTCATAAGTTCTATTCAAAATTGGGAAAGGAGTTTCTGACTTTCTGGAGAATGACATTGTTTAGCAAATTAGTTGAGACAAAAATAAGAAATAAGAAAGTTAGATCCCAGTGTAAGTTTTTCTTTAATTCATGTATTTTAGGACTTAAGGTTTCTCTTTGTCACTCTCGTTTCTTGTTCTTGAAGCCTAATTAGGGTCTGATTGTTGTAAAGATCGTTAATTTATGACCGATCAGCTTTTGGGTTAGGGTTTAGGATTGTAATTGGAGTTGAGTTGGCTACTTTGATCAAGCTGTGTTAGGGTTTAGGGTTGCAATTAGAGTGGGGTGGTCTTGTTATGTGTTCATATAGTCCTGGGGCTTAATTGAAGTCTAGCTCCAGCATTATAAAGTTAGCTTTATAGGGGGTCAAGTTAGCTTTTATTATGTTCTAATGATCTAATTTATTTGGTACTCATCTGTTTTTTCCCTGCCTTCTTAGCTTATGAGGTATACGTAAAAATGAAATCCTTTCATAAATGCTTTATTTTGAATTAGCCATATTATTCAGACTTGTACTGCACGTCTGCACCTATATGATATCTATTCTAATTGGATTACTGCACCTATGTGGCTATATGATTTGGAATTTTGGACTGTTGGACATTTGGTGAATGTTAATAAAAACTTCAAATGCAGGAGTGTAGGACAGTGTCGAAATGTCAATCTCATCATATTGGTTCATCAGATGATGATGTAGGTAATAGTGTTGAAGTTGAAGAAGTAGAAGCTGAAACTGGGAATGATTTGGTTCAAGCCTCTCAGCTTGGGAATGAGAACAACAAGGAAGCTGAAGCTAAAGCTCCAGTGGAAGGTGTAGATGAAGCACCAGCAGCAACTCAAGCTTCTCGAGGTGTGCCAAGAAAGAAGAGAAGAAGGGGTTTTGCAGCTACCACTGGGACTTCTGGACATACATCAATGGTGTGGAATCATTTCGAGAAGTACAAAAAAAATCTTTATACTGAACGAGATGGGCAGAAGCACTATGTTGGACATGAGTGGCGCGCAACATGCATACACTGTGGTACTGATTTTGGAACAGATTCTACCTTTAACGGTACTAGCACTTTGAAGAGGCATATAGAGAAGGTCTGCAAGATGTATTCGGGTAGGGAAAGAGTTGGTGATGATGATGGTGAGCAACACTTAGTTGGTGATGGTGAGGCAGAACTAAAGTTAACACAGCAAAAACCTTGGTCTGTTGATCGTTGTACCAAAGCTGCTTGTGAGATGATAGTTATTGATGAACTGCCATTCAGCCACGTGGATAAGGAAGGGTTTAAGCATTTTTACAGTGAGGGTGTCCCTAAATTCATTCCGCCATCTAGAAGAACTATAGTAAGGTGCTTCTGAAAGTTGTATGAGGAGAAGAAAGATAATCTCAGGAAGGTGCTAAGTAGTCACAGAATGTGTTTGACGACAGATACTTGGACTTCAGTGCAGAATATTAACTATATGGTGTTGACAGCACACTTCATAGATGCTGGTTGGAATTTACACAAGAGAATCATTAACTTTTGTGTGATTCCCAATCACAAAGGTGCAACAATAGGAAGGATTTTAGAGTCTTCTTTGTTGCGATGGAAGATACATAAGGTGTTGACTATCTTGGTTGATAATGCAAGTGCTAATAAGGTGGCCATTGATTACACACTACCAGATCGGACAGAATAGCCGACGAAAAAAATTTCGTCTACTATTCAAAATTTTCTTCGGGTATTCCTTCTATCGACGAAAATTTCGTCGGCTATTATTCGTCGATAAAACGGCGTCGGTAAAAATATACCCGATGACAATAACGAAATAGTCGGCCATTCCAAAGTTATCACCGACGAAAATACATTTCGTCGACCAAACCTTGCCATAATGCCCGACGAAATTCGTCGGATATTTTCACATATGGCCGACGATATCGTAAAATATAGCCGACGATCTCTTCTGTTTCATCGATTATCTGTTCTGAAATATAGCCGACATGCAGATTTCGTCGGAATATATTAATATTTTAAGAGGCATTAATTAGTTATAGCCGACGAAACCGTCACTATTTAACATAGACCACCGACGAAATAATGTCATTTTCGTCGGTTATAACAGTTAAAGCCGACGAAATTTGGTAAAAATCGTCGGCTATAGCAGTGATAGCCGACGAAATAATGTCAATATCGTCGGTTGTTCTTACATTTTGGGGGAAAAAATTAAATTAATTTCTAAATTACCATTCCAAGCAACCTGCAATTCACAATGACAATCCAACAAGAAACACGTTTTTCATTAATTATTTAATTTGTTCCATCCTGGCCACCATCCTGCTGTCCATCATGCTCGTCATCCTGCTGAATGAACTCGGGAGCTCTCGGCATTTGAGGTTCATCTAACGGCTCAAACGGGGGCGGGGGTTCAAGGCCTTGTTGTTGTGCCGCGAACATAGCATACCACTAGTTTTGTTGGCCGGCGTAGTTCTGTCGCAGAATTCTCTCGCATTCAGCATGCCAACGCTCCATTTCCATCTGATACTGCTGTGTTCTGCGTTATTGCTCTTGTGATCTCTGGAACTGGGCCGCCAATCTTGCATTTTCTTCTGCCAATCTCTGCATTTCTCCCTTCATCTGTTGGGTGTCCCCGCCTCCCCTCTTTTGAGCTCCCTTAGTGGTCTTCAGGACCCCTATTCCAGAACTTCCCAAACCCCGGCAGTAGTAGTCGTTTGACCGTTTTGGGAAGGCTGCGTCGAATATCCTCGCTGCAGTTTGGGCATTCGATCGGTCGACCTGGTTCAGGGCTTCTTGCAGATCTTCCTCTGAAATGTTCGGTTGTGTCTCCCGAACTACTGCCTGCAACACTTCTTCTTCGGCCCGGTTCACCCTCTCCTAATTGAACGGGAAAAAAAAATTAATATTCTAACAAATATATAATTAAGTAAAATTAATAATTAAAATTTTAAAATCGTAATCAACGACTTACAAGCTCTTCTGTCGCTAATGGATAAGACTTCTTGAACGTCTCTACGTACGGGTTGCTTAAAGGATGATCTCTAAGCGCCTCCTCCTGATATTGTGAAAATGGCCTAGAACCACCATGATGGGGGGTTGTGTTACGGCGGCGGTTCGCAGAGTTTTGCCGAGACCGTTCCTTCAAATAAATAATAAAATATTAGAAAAATGCATCAAAAAATATTAGTGTAATAATTATAAAATAATTAAACTAATAATTACAAGATTAACAAAATAAACATTTATAGTTAAGTTTAGTATTTACCTGCATAACTGGGTTGTTGAAGTCTACTGTCTTCAACCAACGCCACTCGTACTCCCTGAACATGAACTCTCTTGGAGTACCCATACGACCATATTTGTCGTATTCGGTAAAGTGGGTACGGAGCTCGTTCTTCCACTCTTTGAACCTACGGAAAAAACAAAAGTGCATTAGAAATATTATTAATATCATAAAATATTTCAAATTATAAGACGAGGAATTCCCAACGTACCTCGAGTTCTGCATCGCGTACGCCCAAGCCTGCTTGTGTTTGGCAATCTCGAAGTATGCCTGAAAGATAATATTTTATTAGTTTTAAAATTATAACAATACCGAAAATTATTAAATATTACGATAAAGAAATTAAGTTTTTTAAATTACTCACCGACCCCGCGGTGTTGACCTCCCTCTTGATCTCTTCCGGCACATCAGCCCACCGTGTCCACAACATAGAGACTCTATCCCTAACTAGTGCTCCCACACAACCCGCGTAATCGCGGCGTTTTTTCCCCTTAACATCCTGATTAGGGGGTTCGTTGATCGGGATCCTCCCGCTGGTCTCAACACTTTTCCTGAGCGTATCAAAACATATGACACCTCTCGTATTCCTGCTTAAACTGCTAGCGGCGGTCCCTATCACATAAACGACGATTGGTTAATAAAATTAAATATTAGTCCGTTAATTTTAATAAAATATTTAATTAATAAAATCAAATGTTACCTGAACTCGATGTCCCTTCTGTCGACTTTCCTTTTAATC
This sequence comes from Potentilla sterilis, assembly GCA_963682095.1. Taxonomy (NCBI): domain Eukaryota; kingdom Viridiplantae; phylum Streptophyta; class Magnoliopsida; order Rosales; family Rosaceae; genus Potentilla; species Potentilla sterilis. The sequence goes on from OY821758.1 coordinate 44,400,813, forward strand.
TCGCCGAAATCAGGAGCTCAGGTCTCTCAAATGGCTCATAATGGTATGCCTCCGCAACACTCACGTACTGAGGCCTAGCAGGCCATATGGGCACACCACGCTCGTCGACCTCGGGTATGGCAGGAATGTTGTATGGCAGGTATAGCTGATTAGGGAGAGTAGGCCCCTCAGTAGAGTCAGCAGCAAACGGCGCAGGACTCGTCATCGGCTCCCGATGAACCTCAGGCATACGGACCTGATGAACATCTGGAGCTATGTCGTCCTGAAATAGCTGCGTACTACATCTCGGAGGATCTGGCCGGAGAAGGGGACATGAACTGCTCAACGGCCGCCCCGCCGATAAAAGGGTCTGGTGCCGGTTGCTCACACTCCTCCGCGGCTGGGATGAATCGATCCTCTGAGGCTGGCTGGTGGTCCTCTCAAGCTGGCTAGGGGTCCTCTCGGAGTCTCCGGATTCGCCAGAACTTCCAGAAACCCCTAGATCTGGAACGACGACCTCCGAATAGCTGTCTAAATGCATCGGTCATCTGGAAACAAATAAATTAATACATTAATTAATATTAAATTATATTACATTAAATAACAAATTCTAATTAATATAATAACCAATAATACTAACATATTTTAAAACATACTAACAAATTAATATTTATAATTTAACTAATTTTAAATAATACTAACCATTAACATAAATATAACCATTTATATACAAATATAACTATAATTCATCATTAACATATATATACATACAAATAACCATTTACATATTAACATAAATATAACCATTTATATAATTAGGCTACAAATTTATATATATAATTAATTTAACAATTTATATATAACAATTAAAATATACATTAACATATATATATATATATATATATATATACAAATGTGTGTGTATATTAACAAATATATAACAATTGATATAATTAATCTACAAATTTATATATATAATTAATCTAAAAATTTATATATATAACCAATATATATAACAATTTAACACACACTTAAATATCTAAATTATATACCTAAATTATACAATTAAAATAAATTACAAAAAAAAATAAAAAATTACCTAGCGGAGGAGGAGAAGGAGGAGGAGGAGGAGGAGGACGCTGCAGATCGGAGAAGGAGGAGGAAGTCGATGAAATTCGAAGGATTGGAGACGCAGATCGGCGGAGGAGAGCGGCGGAGATGTTTTTCCGGAGGAGGAGAGAAAAAGTCGGGCTGAAAGCGACTTTCAGCTTTTATAGCAGAGAGAATAGCCGACGATTGCATTATTTCGTCGGCTATTCTTTGAATGTCGTCAGCTATACTTTGGAAGATCAACAGCCGTCGGATCTGAGCCATCCAACGGCAGACAATAAAAAGGCACGGATCGCAAGAGTTTAGCCAACGATTTAAAATATTTCGTCGGCTATTCTTTGAATGTCGTCGGCTATACTTTGGAAGATCAACAGCCGTCGGATCTGGGCCATCCAACGGCGGACAATAAAAATGTGCGGATTGCAAGAGTTTAGCCTACGAAATATAACTTTCGTCGGCTAAACTATAGGTCAAATCATTAAGTCAAACCTCTAAACACTTAAAAACGGAAATTAGTCTAGTTAAACGACGGTTTCTGGCCTCACCTTCAACAGATAATAGTTTCAAATCAATGAGACGCAACTAATCCTATAAAAATTTTACAAAATTGATTTAACGAACGTTAGGCTACCCATAGAAAAAAGAAAGTACACTACCAGATACGGCCGAATAGCCGACGAAAATTTTTTCGTCGGCCATTCCATTTTTTCGTCGGCTATACCCTCTGCCGACGAAATTTTCGTCAGCCATAAGTCGTCGGTAATACGCCGTCGGTAATACCAATGGCCGACGAAAAAAAAAATTTCGTCGGCCATTCCAACCTTGGCCGACGAATTATGGCCGACGAAAATGATTTCGTCGGCTATTTGTTCGAGTATGGCCGACGAAATTTGGTTTCGTCGGCTATTTGTTCTGAAGTATAGCCGACGAATTGGGCTATTTCGTCGGCTATTTCGTCGGAATATATTAATATTTTAGTTATAGCCGACGAAATAATGTCAATTTCGTCGGCTATAACTGCATTTTGGGCAAAAAAAAATACCGGATCGGAGGAGGAGAAGGAGGAGGAGGAGGAGGAGGAGAAGGAGGAGGGGAAGGAGGAGGAGGAGGAGAAGGAGGAGGAGGAGGAGGAGGAGGAGGAGAAGGAGGAGGCCGGAGGAGGAGGAGGAGGAGGCCGGAGGAGGACGAGGGGAAGGAGGTGGCCGGAGGAGGGGGAGGAGGAGGAGGGGAAGGAGGAGGAGGAGGCCGGAGGAGAGGAAGGAGGAGGAGGCCGGAGGAGGAGGAGGAGGGGGGGAAGGATGAGAGAAAAAAGGCGGGAGGAATATTTAAAAGATTTAGAAGGAGAATAGCCGACGAAATACAATGTTTCGTCGGCTATACTTAGAGAATAGCCGACGAAATTAATATATTTCGTCGGCTATTCTTTGGAAAATCAACAGCCGTTGGATCTGAGCCATCCAACGGCGGACAATAAAAAGGCGCGGATCAAGAGTTTAGCCGACGAAATACAATGTTTCGTCGGCTATACTTAGAGAATAGCCGACGAAATTTGAATGTTTCGTCGGCTATACTTAGAGAATAGCCGACGAAATTTGAATGTTTCGTCGGCTATTCTATGAAAACATACTAAATTGCGGTTTTGAGGCCCTAAACGAACTCGAAAGCCCGAAAAAGCCCACACGTCGTGGCAAAGCGACGAGTTTGATTCCTGGCGTCGTTCCCTTTCCGGAATGGTATCACAATCGTCATTCGGACGCCGGACGCCAAATCTACAGTAAACCGGGTTTTGACTGATTTCATTATTTCGGCACACGGATTTTATCGGAATCTTGTCATTTTTCAACCGTAGACGTATTTCATTATTTCGGTCATATCTTATTTGACGACATATTTGCATTTGAAGAGTGTACGTATAGTAACTATTTGAAACTATACATTCACTTAAACACTTAGTAAACAAGTTAAGGAACATTAGTACATATGTTCCGATTTTGAATGTAAAAGTTTGGAAAATCTATTCCAACCGTCAGATATCACCGTTAAGATTAAATACATGTATGAAAAAAAATCCAACTACATCTGACAACGTTAAAGGCTCGATCGGGACGGTCAACCGGGTGAGTCAAACCTCTAAACGCTTTAAAACGGAAATTGGCCCGTCTAAATGACGTTTTTTGGCCTGATCTTCAATAGAGAATAGTTTCAGATTGATGAGACGCGACTAATCGTATAAAAATTTTCCACAAAATATTTACCGACCGTAAGGCTACCCGTAGGAAAACGGGAGTAAAAAACAGTTAACCGCAACATTCGGCACACAGATTTTGTCGGAATCTTCCCATTTTTCAACCGTAGCCGTATTTCAATATTTTGGTCATGTCTTATTTCACGACACATTTGCATTTGAAGGATGAAGCAATGGTTTGTCGATAGTGATAGAAAATGGAAACTGCTCTTTTTTTGTTTTTTTTTTAATCATAGCCGACGAAATCAAACTTAGTATTCGTCGGCTATTCTTTTGTCGTTTTCTGTCAAAAATAATCGTATAATTATTTTTTTAAAAACTTATGGCCGACGAAATGCTTAATTTTCGTCGGCAATTGTTCGTAAAATAATTATTTTTAAAAAACGTATGGCCGACGAAATAATTAATTTTCGTCGGCCATTGTTCGTAAAATAATTATTTTAAAAAAAACTTATGGCCGACGAAATAAAAAATTTTCGTCGGCCATTCTTCCAAAAGTTTATAGCCGACGAAAACTTTAAATCGTCGGCCATTATAGGAGTATAGCCGACGATTTTTCATTTTTACCGACGAAAAAAAAAATCGTCGGCCATTCTATTGGAATGGCCAACGAAATTTTTTTTTTGCCGACGACAAAAATTTTCGTCGGCCATTCTTGGGAATAGCTGACGAAAAAAGTGTTTCGTCGGCCGTTTTTTTTTTTTTCGTCGGCAAAACCCTTTTTTCTTGTAGTGGTAAAAAACAGTTAACCGCAACATTCGGCACACAGATTTTATCAGAACCTTGTCATTTTTCAACCGTAGACGTATTTCATTATTTCGGCCATATCTTATTTCACAAAAATTTTGCATTTGAAGAGTCTACGTATAGTAACTATTTGAAACTATACATTCACTTAAACACTTAGTAAACAAGTTAAGGAACATTAGTGCATATGTTCTGATTTTGAATATAAAAGTTTAGAAAATCTATTCCAACCGTCAGATATCACTGGTGGGAGCCGAAGCTCGCATGCAATAATAACCCTACAAAAATATCGTTAGTAGTATGAGTAAGTAGGGATCGTTCTAGGCCGGGGATTAAGGGTACCTGAGATATGAAATTGTTAGACAAACATATATACATATATACAAAAACGTCACATATTGGGGTAAAAATGGTTCGGCAGCCCTAGGGCTGCCCTCTAATACTAGACACGAAAATAAAAACAGAAAAATAAACCTAAGCTATTATATACAAGTGATCATCATCTCTCACACAAAACAGTTCACACAAAAGACTCTTTAACATATAGATTTGCATGCAAGAAGGTAAGGATCAAGTATTTAGCATGTTCAAGACCTAAATTAGTTTCGACACAACTAGAGCCTCCAACGGTTTTCCAATTGTTAGACTTCTTAATTTCTTAGAAACTACTCCAACGTATGACTTCTAAGGTGATGCTAATCCGGTTTTACGCGTTTTAACATTTAAGCATGTGAGTCTAAATCGAAGACATGTAAACAAGCAAGGTTGTCAATCATCTTATTTAACATGCAAGTAATCTAAGGTTTTTACCCTATGTGAGCAACACAAAACAAACTACTCCAACGTATGACTTATTCGTATTACTCGGTTAAATGAAACCTAACATCTAGATTTACATGCTTCCAGCCAATACTAATGCTTCGGTTTATAAGGCACACTCTTAGATTACTAACCAAATTAAATCCTAAACATGCTTCTAATACCACTGCCCTAATTATCCAACATACAAAATCCATAAGTTAAATTTCAGAAAAACCATGCATAACATACAATATTCGGTTCATACAAAGTTTCAAGAAAAACCAAGAATCGAAACAAATTCGTACAAAACAACCAAACATAAATAAATACAAAAGCCATAGGGGAATGGATCACACTTTAAAAACCTTGAAGATTCCTCAAAGGTGACAAGGTGGCTCGGCTGCTGCTCCTTGGTGTTCGGCAAGAACAGAAATCGGCAGAAACAAAGGTGGAAGGGTTCGGCTATATGGTGGTGGTGGTGATGGTTCGGCTAGGTATTTATGTGTTGGTGTTTGAAAGGACTTGGTAGAGCTTTAGGCTAGTGTATTATGCTTGAGATGAGATGATTTTCAGAATGAAAAAGTGAGGGTATATATAGAGGATAGGGAGAGAGGCTGCCGGCAGTCCCTTAAGCCAAAAGGGATTCAGAAAACCTAGTTCAATAAGGTTTTGCAACCTTCCTTTCTTAGTCCAATTAGGTTTTCTTTTCTGAAATTCTTCAAGGCTTGGGCTTCACATCTTCATGGACTTCTTAAATGGTCTTGGACTTCATTTGACATGTCTTGGTCCATCGAAAAATACCCCAATTGCCGGCAGCTTGAAGTTGCATCCGAATCTGCCAGAATCGGCAGCTTCTCCTAGTGTGACTAGGAGACTTGATTTCTTCATGTTTTTCTTCAATGCCATGGCCTAGTGTCTTCCTCTTCCCTTCATAAAGCTTGGACCATCTTCACATATGCATTTGTACACCATTTGGTCCATCAAAAACAGAAAACACAAAAAGGGGGCAGTAGGTTCCTGGAATCGGCAGATTTGACCTTGTTGCAGTAATTCCAGCATATCTCCATCCGTAGAGCTCCGATTGATGCGATTCCAAGTCTCAGATAAACTAGACACATATGGCCATCTCCCCATAAAACAGTTCGATCAAATTCCTTGTGAGTCGACGGGAATGATTTTTCGAAGTTGGATCAAAGTCCCAGGAAAATCCTGGAAGTCCCTGGATTGGAATGTTCGGACCGCCGTTTTGCAGCCAACTTTTGGGTGACTTCCCGAACTCCAATTGATCTGAAATTTTAACACAACATTCCTCAACATATGAATATTAAGCACGCCAAATTTCATAGAATTCGGACAAGGATAGATCACAGTTTCATTCATCTCAAAATCACGAAAAAGACATATTTTGCAATATTTTCCAGATTTCTCAAACTTAGTCAATTTTCGGATTCTTAACCATTTTTCACCAAAACTCTACCAAATTGACACTAACTACATTACGACTCTATCTTAGACAAATAAGGGTTAAACAAAGCATAAACGAGGGCATAAACATGTAATATCGTCGCACATTGTGCTCCTATCAACTACCCCACACTTATCCTTTGCTAGTCCCTTAGCAAACTAAATTAAACTACGACTCTAAACAAACTATTGCCCCTAACAATTTGTCTCAGGCTCGTATGTACACATAGCTTTCAAGTTAAATGCATGGAAATGCTAAGCACGAAAATTCCAAGTTTCATGAACATGTGACATCAATATGAACATATAAGAGCAACAGGTAAGCATGTAAACATGTTAAAGCTAATTCAAATCACCTCACAAGGCATACTCTCTTCTTTTCTCTCGAAACATGGTTATTCACACATAAGTATATGCAAGCGAAAGATCATGAATTACAAAGAGTGACTTGCATATATTAAAGAAACGAAAGCACTTTGTGAATTTTGATGGAAAAACCTCATGTGATAACTATATGCACCAATGAACCAGAACCATATGCTTACTCTCGAGATAATCTCCACAAATCAAATTTAACCATCTTAAGAATCATGAAAAAGATCAATAATAAGGTTGTAATGGGGCTAGGCTAAGAGGTATTCGATATTTGGATAAGGAGGCTCAAAACGTCACCGTGCGCTTTAGCAAAGCTCGAATCTCCTTATGTCTTCTCGCCGAAAGGGTCAAATTTCATCTTATTGGACCCATACTTCATTCTTTTTTTTCCATACAACATTACAACAAAAATCTAGACAATAGCCATACACAAAATTTTTCTTTTCATGCCTATGCCGTACCCTTCTTTTTCTTCTTTTTCTCACGGCTCTTTTATTTTCTTTTTAATTCGAGCCAATTATTTTTTCTTTTTCTAGGTACGGCATGCATACATTTTACATACAAATTCATGGCTAAGTCTACCCCACACTTATTCTTCTTCATCACACACGCGAAAACGCCTTCAAAATTTCAAGCTTTGCCGGAACACACAGTAAAGGCATCACTATACTAAGTTCATGGAAAGTGTTTAAGGGTGATGAAAGAAAAGGCTCAACGTAGGCTCAAAGGGGTTTACTAAGGTGTCCCACGACGGGCACAAATAGGGCTCATGCTTTATTTGGCTTTGGTGGTAAACCTAAATGATCTTTATTCAATCACATTCAAAATCAAGGTATTTTATGATATAAACGTTTCGAAAATCAACAAGAGTAAGTTCTAGCATACTAGAGTTCATTAAAAGCTATGGCACATAGTCATCGAATAATCAAAGAATTATGAGGTTTCATGCTTCCTACAAATCTATCGAATTTTATCTTTTATCACTCACGAAGAAAGCAAATTGGCTCAAAAGCTCACATAGGTTATAATCGAAATAAATTAGCTAAAACATGCATGCCTCGTAATTAACAAGTCCTACATGCTCCTACCAATGCACAAAATCCATGAAACTTACAATTTTAATAGTATGCACAACTATCATCTATGTATGCAAAGAGGAGAAAAACATCATTGACATATTAGGGGCATCCTAAGACTCGAAACAAACAAATTTAAACACTCTATTTTTGTGGAACAATTTTCTGAATTTTTCTTTTCTAAACTAAGCACACAAAAATTCAAAAACGAAAACGGAATACGTTATCCCACCCCACACTTAGAAAATTACATTGCCCTCAATGTAAGCACAAAACAATATCAATGAATTTCCTAAGCATGCAATCGACTAACATATTCCAACATATCATCACAAATCAAAGAAAGAGAGAAGGGTTAAGAAATTTCAAACTCTCGGTGATGGCTCCTTCACTTTTCTTTGATCGACATGGGTTGCCTCCCAAGTAGCGCTTTGTGTTTAAAGTCCATAGCCTAGACTTTTCACCGTGTTTGGCATGTGTTCATCGTGCTCCAAAGCATTCCAAATCGGCAAGAAGAAGTTCAAGAAGAAGATCATTGCACTTTGTATCCGATCCGGCTGCATTCTGTGTATCCGGTTTAGGTGGCGTATCGGGCTCTTCTGCCGGCGTATCCGGCGTATCCAGCTTGTGTCCGGCCTCTTGTGGCCTTATGTCAACCCTGCCGGCAATGGCAGGTCCGGCAGGAGGTGGTGGTGCGACTGAAAACAGCGGCAGAAGCGCGGCAGGTTGGTGCGTGTCCGGCAGGAGGTGCGTTGGTGCGTCTTGTGTGTCCGTGTCAGCCCTCTTGGTGATGCTGCCGGCAATTGCAGGTCCGGCAGCCACTTGGTGTGGTGGTGGCATGGCTGCATCATGGGATTGTGAAGGCAACTCGGCTTGTGGTGCGTCTCCAAGAATGATTGTGTCCTCCAATGCATCAAAAGGTGCATGATAATGCTTAAGGCGATGGCCGTTAACTTTGAAAGTCTTGTGGGTTTGCAAATCTCGAACTTCTACGGCTCCATGAGGGAACACACAAGTGATGACAAAGGGGCCAATCCAACGAGAGCGCAACTTTCCCGGAAAGAGTTGAAGCCGTGTATTAAACAAGAGAACTTTTTGCCCAACTTCAAACTTCTTTCCCCGAATCATCTTGTCATGGTACGCTCTTGTCTTCTCTTTATAGATCCAAGCGGCATCATAAGCTTCATTGCGAATTTCTTCAAGTTCATTGAGTTGAAGCTTCCTATGAATGCCGGCCTCATTGATGTCCATGTTGAACTTTGTAACGGCCCACCATGCTTTGTGTTCTAATTCCACCGGTAAGTGACATGCTTTGCCATAAATCAACCGAAAAGGAGACATACCTATCGGTGTCTTGTACGCAGTCCTATAAGCCCACAAAGCATCATCGAGACGATCACTCCAATCCTTCCTTGAAGGTCCAACCGATTTCTCCAAAATATTCTTGATCTCTCGATTACTCACCTCGGCCATTCCACTTGTTTGGGGATGATAAGGTGTAGAAACCTTATGTGTGACTCCATACTTCTTCAATAAGGCTTCAATGGTGCGGTTACAAAAATGGGATCCTCCATCACTAATCAAGACCCTTGGAACTCCAAATCGTGAGAAGATGTTGGTCTTGAGAAACTTGGCTACCACCTTGGCATCGTTGGTGCGTGTAGCCTTGGCTTCGATCCACTTTGACACATAATCAACCGCAAGCAATATGTAGAGAAAACCCTTACTTGAAGAAAACGGTCCCATGAAATCAATCCCCCAAACATCAAAAATTTCCACCACTAGGATAGGCGTGAGCGGCATTTGATCACGCCCACTAATCTTCCCCACGTTGGCACCGATCACAAGCCTTACAAAACATAAATGCATCTTTGAAAATCGTAGGCCAAAAGAAACCACAAGTGAGTACCTTCAATGCCGTCTTCTTAGGTCCAAAATGCCCACCACAAGCTTCACTATGACAAAAAGCAAGGATGGAGCGATGCTCATTCTCCGGCACACATCTTCGAATAACTTGATCACCACATTGCTTCCATAAGTACGGATCATCCCACAAAAAGTGTCGAGCTTGCTTCCTTATTCTTCTTTTATGGTGGCTCGGCAATTCTTTAGGAAATCGGTTTGTGGCTAGAAAATTGGCAATGTCGGCATACCAAGGCTCAAGTACTTCAAGTCGAAAAAGTTGCTCATCCGGAAAGGTTTCACATAGGGGCAGCCGATCCTCCTCTTGCACAAGTCTACTCAAATGATCGGCTACAACATTCTCTACTCCTTTCTTGTCTTTAATCTCAATGTCGAACTCTTGAAGCAAAAGAATCCATCGAATAAGCCTTGGCTTAGCATCCTTCTTCGTCATAAGATATCTTAAAGCGGCATGATCACTATAAACAATAACCTTGGAATTCAAAAGATATGATCGAAATTTTTCCAAAGCAAAGATTACCGCTAAGAGTTCCTTTTCCGTTGTTGTGTAGTTGAGTTGTGCATCGTTGAGAGTCCTTGAAGCATAGTAAATGGCGCATGGCTTCTTCTCAATTCGTTGTCCAAGTACCGCTCCAAGTGCATAATCACTAGCATCACACATCAACTCAAACGGCTCATCCCAATTAGGGGATACAAGTATTGGTGCCGTACACAAGCAAGCTTTCAATCGGCAAAATGCTTCCTAACATGCCTTTGTCCACTCAAACGTCACCTCCTTTTGTAACAAGTTGCTCAATGGCTTGGCAATTGAAGAGAAGTCTTTGATAAATCGACGATAAAACCCCGCATGGCCAAGAAAACTTCTCACATCCTTCACACACCTAGGGCTCGGCAATGCTTGAATTAGCTCCACCTTGGCTTTGTCAACCTCTAAGCCTCTTGCCGAAATTATGTGCCCTAGAACAATGCCTTGCGTGACCATGAAGTGACACTTCTCCCAATTGAGCACAAGATTTGTCTCTACACACCTTTTAAGTATCTTCTCCAAGTTCCCCAAACATGCATCGAAGGTGCCTCCATACACACTAAAATCATCCATAAATACTTCGATAATGTCTTCAATAAAATCCGAGAAGATAGCATACATACATCTTTGAAAAGTGCCGGGTGCGTTGCAAAGTCCGAATGGCATCCGCCGATAAGCAAACGTGCCAAATGGACAAGTAAAAGTGGTCTTCTCTTGATCGTCCGGGTGTATCATGATTTGATTGTAGCCACTATATCCATCAAGAAAGCAATAGTAAGAATGACCGGCCAACCTCTCTAGCATTTGATCCATAAACGGCAAAGGCATGTGATCCTTCCTCGTTGTAGCGTTGAGCTTCCTATAGTCGATGCACATCCTATGACCGGTTACAAGTCTTTGTGGCACAAGCTCATTCTTCTCATTCTTGACAACCGTTACACCACTCTTCTTTGGCACTACTTGCACGGGAGATATCCACTTACTATCCGAGATTGGGTAGATCACCCCACAATCGAGCAACTTGATAATTTCTTCCTTTACAACCTTCATCATGGGAGGGTGAAGTCGACGTTGAGCTTCCTTAGTCGGCTTAGCTCCTTCCTCTAACAAAATACGATGAACACAAGTAGTAGGGCTTATTCCCTTGATATCCGCTAAGGTCCAACCTATGGCGGTCTTGTACTTCTTAAGCACACATATCAAATCCTCCTCTTGCTTCTTACTAAGCATTGAAGACACAATAACCGGTAGTGTATCTTCTTCTCCAAGATAAGCATATTTCAAATGACTAGGGAGCTCTTTAAGTTCTAACTTTGGGGCCTCTTCCACACTTGGTCGAAATTTTGTTGTGGCGCTTGGAATTGACAAGAACGAATTATAGGGTGGGGCATAGGGTCGAGCCTCTAGCTCGGCAGCAACTTTCCTCATACTCGGCTCTATCATGAATGGCTCGGCAATGATGCCTTGCTCGGCACTTCTTGGCTTGGCCGGCCCTTCTTCCTCATTCTCATGCACGATTCGTTCTCCCCTCTTGTCAAATCCGACCCCTTGCTCAATCGCTAATTGCTATGCGTCGAGCGAGGTCGACATAACTTGCTCGACCTCCTCCAAAACATCAATGGCACAACCCTCCTTGAAATCAACATTAGGGAATCTCATGGCATCAAAAACATTGAACTTTATCACTTCACCATCAAATTCCATAGTTAGGTTGCCCTCGGCCACATCTATCTTTGTGCGCGCGGTCCTCATGAATGGTCGCCCTAAAAGCAATTGAGTGTTGTTGACCGGCGAATCCTCCATCTCAACCACATAAAAATCGGCGGGGAATATCAATTGGTTGACTTGCACCAACACATCCTCCACATAGCCCTCCGGATATTTGCTTGAGCGATCCGCAAGTTGAATGATGACATTATCCTTCTTGAGAGGCCCTATACTCAACGTTTGATACACATTGAGTGGCATGACATTGATCGATGCTCCCAAATCCAACATAACATCATCAAACCGTGTATTGCCTATAACACAAGGCACATTGAAGCTCCCCGGATCCTTCATCTTTGGTGGCAACTTCCTTTGAATAACGGCCGACACCGTCTCGCTCATAGTTACCACACGAGTCTCTCTAGTATGCCTTCTTGCCGTACAAAGCTCCTTCAAAAACTTAGCATACTTCGGCACTTGCTTAATGCATTCCAACAAAGGGATGTTGACTTGCACTTTCCGGAAAATCTCCAACACCTCTTCATCGGACTTGTCCTTCTTTGTGCTAGCATAACGTGAAGGGAATGGGGCACTAGATGATAGCACTCCTCCCTTAACATTATTGTCGGCCATATCATGCTCGGCAGATTTTCTCTCGGTTGCAATATCCTTGCCGGCTGCCCTATCTCTCTCGGCATCATCATGGGCTGCAGCCTCATGGCCGGCATCATTCCTCTCGGCCTTATGCAAATGGCTGCCGGCAATGACAGGTCCGGCAGCCCTCTCATCCTCATTAATACCTTTGAAAGTCACTCGCTTCTTCTTTGGACTTGTTGGTGGAAACAACTCTCTTCCACTACGAGTTTGAATCACTTTGGCTTGCTCGTTCCTCGGATTTGGAATAGTATTGCTCGGCAACTTCCCTTGCTCATTAAATCTTCCCATAAAATCCACAACTTGCCCCATTTGAGTCTTGAGTTCACCAATGTCCTTTTGATGATTTTGTTGTCCCGCGAGTAATGCTTGAGTAGCACTTGACAATGATTGAATCAAAGCATCATAGTTTGGATTGCTCGGCGAAGCTTGGCCTTGGACTTGGCTCGGCCCTCCTTGTGGCTGGTTCGGCAATGCAGCAAAGTGTCCTTGGTTCGGCATGTATGGCTGCCGAGGCACAAATGGTGGCCTTGGTACAAATGGCGCTCCTCCCTCTCTTGGTTGCATAGGTGCCCTAAGCACGTTATCATTGTTCGCCCATCGAAAGTTCGGATGATCATTAAACCTTGGATTGAAATTGCCAAATCGTTGGCCTCCTTGAAAACCAATTGCATTGCACTCCTCAACTCCCTCATTAACTCCAAATTGAGGGCATTGTTCGGTCTCATGGCCCTCGGTGCAAATTCCACAAACACTAGCACGCTTCTTCATCAAATTACTCACCAAGTCGGTGAGCTTGTCCACTTTATCTTCTAACTTTGAGCTCGAAGACGTCTCATGTACTTTCTCATTCCTTTGCACATTGCCTCGTGCCATGCCAAATTGTTGGTTGTTCAAGGCACGAACTTCCAACAAACTTCTTGCCGCACCGGCATTCAACTCCAAAAAGCTACCTCCCGCGGCCGAGTCAAGAAACTCTCTCTCCATGACACGCAATCCCTCATAGAAATATTGTAGCAAGAGCCCATCGCTAATGCCATGCGATGGACACAAAGAAACTAGGGACTTGAACCTCTTGTAGTAGTCGAAGAAAGTCTCATCTCCGGCTTGCTTCACACTAGTTATTTGCTTCCTCAGATCAGTGATACGTGAAGCAAGAAAATACTTGAGCAAAAACTCATCCATCATAGTACTCCACGAAACAATGCGACCACTAGGCACCTCAAACAACCACTCTTTTGCTTGATCTTCTAATGAGAACGGAAATGCCTTCATTTTGAAGTGTTGCAAATCGGTCCCTCTTGGACACATGGACTCCGTGGTGAAGTTAAACCACTGTAGATGCTTATTAGGGTCCTCACTCGGCATCCCATAAAATGATTTCAGCTTATGGAGGAATCCACTCCTCAATTCAATCTCTCCAGTCTTATCAGTTTCCAAAGGAGGATAAGTAATATTTGAAGGAGCAACTCCAGCTCCAGCAACATGACCATTCTGTGATCTGATTGATGCCATGATCTCTTCTTCTTCTTCTAATTCGGCAAAAGCTTCAAATTCTGGATTCTGAAGATCACAAGACGATGACACAACTGAAGGTGAGCTCGGCACTGATGATGATATGGACGGAACTATAGGTGAACTCGGCAAGGATGATGATACTGATGAACTGGTTGGTGACGATGGCGGTAATGGCACAAAACGAGCAATAGCGAGTTCTTGGTCTAAACGTTGCAAACGGCCTTGAAGATCTCTTGCCCAAATACTAGATTCGGACATGCACTATTTCTGAAATTTGCAACATTTAAACAAGTTAGAACCTTGTAAAGAAATAGAAGACAAGAATATACATCATTACAAGCCACGGCATTGGCGATTACACAACAAATTTCAACAATGATACACAAGACACAATCGGCAAGCCATAAATACACACGGCAAAGAACAAAAAATTTCGGCAAAGATACAAATATGGCTCGGCAACAAGAAATTAAAAATCGAAAAGTTCATGAACATGTAATCGCTAAGTCTAATTTCTTTTAAATTTGTTCTAACTCTCAAAGTACGTGGAGCAGAGGAGATAACGGTGCAATGGACTGATACAGCCCCCGGTAGTATCATGCTTAATCCGATATACCTCAAGAGTTTGAACCACACAACATGTTTTATCTTTGAAGAAAATAGGCCACATATGTCAAGTTATGTTCTAGCGTCTAAAGTGAGGTGATGCTTCGGCACAAGCTGTCGACTAGGTCGTGCGGATTTTACGTTTCAAAGGTCATTAAAATCACGGAGGGCGAACCCCCTACAGGAACTAGGCAGGACTCGTTGTTGGACACCACGGAGGGCGAACCCCCTATCGACTCACTCACCGAGAATGAACATCAGTCTATGGGCCTTGAGATCCAGTTAAACAAACCTGAGAACCATATCTATGATAATAACTTCCCCATACTTTGTAAAACAAACACGGATCCCTAGCGGTCTCAAGTGTTGATTAAAACCGCCCTCAACCTCATAGAAGTAATACTATTACCGAAGAAACGCTTATATGCGTGGGGGGGAAGTATCCCGCGTTTCCCAATCTACATAGAAACGGCCTCCGACATAGCACCATTCACATGAAGGGTTTTGGTTATGATCAACAAAAGAGGCTTCACCTACATGTTACACTTTAGAAACTACAATAAACTCAAACATACACAACACTATCAACTTCCTAGAAATTAAACTAAGTGATTACCAACATACATCATTATACATCATGCAACTTTCGAAATTTAAACTCTACATGCCAAAGCATATTTCTACTTTACAAAATCCCAAAATAAACTTAAAATTTACAACTTTACAACTTCACAACAAAAATTTCCAGCAACATTATATACACAACAATAACATAAAACAAGCTTTTATAATCCCCGGCAACGGCGCCAAAAATTGGTGGGAGCCGAAGCTCGCATGCAATAATAACCCTACAAAAATATCGTTAGTAGTATGAGTAAGTAGGGATCGTTCTAGGCCGGGGATTAAGGGTACCTGAGATATGAAATTGTTAGACAAACATATATACATATATACAAAAACGTCACATATTGGGGTAAAAATGGTTCGGCAGCCCTAGGGCTGCCCTCTAATACTAGACACGAAAATAAAAACAGAAAAATAAACCTAAGCTATTATATACAAGTGATCATCATCTCTCACACAAAACAGTTCACACAAAAGACTCTTTAACATATAGATTTGCATGCAAGAAGGTAAGGATCAAGTATTTAGCATGTTCAAGACCTAAATTAGTTTCGACACAACTAGAGCCTCCAACGGTTTTCCAATTGTTAGACTTCTTAATTTCTTAGAAACTACTCCAACGTATGACTTCTAAGGTGATGCTAATCCGGTTTTACGCGTTTTAACATTTAAGCATGTGAGTCTAAATCGAAGACATGTAAACAAGCAAGGTTGTCAATCATCTTATTTAACATGCAAGTAATCTAAGGTTTTTACCCTATGTGAGCAACACAAAACAAACTACTCCAACGTATGACTTATTCGTATTACTCGGTTAAATGAAACCTAACATCTAGATTTACATGCTTCCAGCCAATACTAATGCTTCGGTTTATAAGGCACACTCTTAGATTACTAACCAAATTAAATCCTAAACATGCTTCTAATACCACTGCCCTAATTATCCAACATACAAAATCCATAAGTTAAATTTCAGAAAAACCATGCATAACATACAATATTCGGTTCATACAAAGTTTCAAGAAAAACCAAGAATCGAAACAAATTCGTACAAAACAACCAAACATAAATAAATACAAAAGCCATAGGGGAATGGATCACACTTTAAAAACCTTGAAGATTCCTCAAAGGTGACAAGGTGGCTCGGCTGCTGCTCCTTGGTGTTCGGCAAGAACAGAAATCGGCAGAAACAAAGGTGGAAGGGTTCGGCTATATGGTGGTGGTGGTGATGGTTCGGCTAGGTATTTATGTGTTGGTGTTTGAAAGGACTTGGTAGAGCTTTAGGCTAGTGTATTATGCTTGAGATGAGATGATTTTCAGAATGAAAAAGTGAGGGTATATATAGAGGATAGGGAGAGAGGCTGCCGGCAGTCCCTTAAGCCAAAAGGGATTCAGAAAACCTAGTTCAATAAGGTTTTGCAACCTTCCTTTCTTAGTCCAATTAGGTTTTCTTTTCTGAAATTCTTCAAGGCTTGGGCTTCACATCTTCATGGACTTCTTAAATGGTCTTGGACTTCATTTGACATGTCTTGGTCCATCGAAAAATACCCCAATTGCCGGCAGCTTGAAGTTGCATCCGAATCTGCCAGAATCGGCAGCTTCTCCTAGTGTGACTAGGAGACTTGATTTCTTCATGTTTTTCTTCAATGCCATGGCCTAGTGTCTTCCTCTTCCCTTCATAAAGCTTGGACCATCTTCACATATGCATTTGTACACCATTTGGTCCATCAAAAACAGAAAACACAAAAAGGGGGCAGTAGGTTCCTGGAATCGGCAGATTTGACCTTGTTGCAGTAATTCCAGCATATCTCCATCCGTAGAGCTCCGATTGATGCGATTCCAAGTCTCAGATAAACTAGACACATATGGCCATCTCCCCATAAAACAGTTCGATCAAATTCCTTGTGAGTCGACGGGAATGATTTTTCGAAGTTGGATCAAAGTCCCAGGAAAATCCTGGAAGTCCCTGGATTGGAATGTTCGGACCGCCGTTTTGCAGCCAACTTTTGGGTGACTTCCCGAACTCCAATTGATCTGAAATTTTAACACAACATTCCTCAACATATGAATATTAAGCACGCCAAATTTCATAGAATTCGGACAAGGATAGATCACAGTTTCATTCATCTCAAAATCACGAAAAAGACATATTTTGCAATATTTTCCAGATTTCTCAAACTTAGTCAATTTTCGGATTCTTAACCATTTTTCACCAAAACTCTACCAAATTGACACTAACTACATTACGACTCTATCTTAGACAAATAAGGGTTAAACAAAGCATAAACGAGGGCATAAACATGTAATATCGTCGCACATTGTGCTCCTATCAATCACCGTTAAGATTAAATACATGTATGGAAAAAAAATCCAACTTCAGCTGACAACGTTAAAGGCTCGATCGGAACGGTCAACCGGGTAAGTCAAACCCCAAAACGCTTAGAAATGGTAACTGGACTGTCTAAATGACGTTTTTTGGCCTGACCTTCAACAGATAATAGTTTCAAATCGATGAGATGCAACTAATCGTATATAAATTTTCCTCAAAATATTTACCGAAGGTAACGCTACCATTAGGGAAATAAAGGAATAAGACCTTTGACCGCATCTTTCGACACTCAGATTTTATCGGAATCTTGTCATTTTTCAATCGTAAACGTATTTTATCATTTTGGTCATATCTTATTTCACGACGTTTTTCTGTTTGAAGGATGAAGCAATGGTTTATCGTTAGTGATAGAAAATGGAATCTGGTCATTTTTTGTTTTTTTTTTTTTGTTTTAAATCATAACCGACAACAGACAACCTCATACTCGTCGACTATTCTTTTGTCGTTTTCTGTCTAAAATAAAATATGTATTTTTCAATATAGTTATGGCTGACGAAATAATGTATTTTTCGTCGGCTATTATGAGTATAGCCGACGAAATAACGTGTTTTTTGTCGGCTATTATATGAAAAAGGTATAAAAAAATCAGTAGGTTTACACCTCTCGTATTCCTATTTCCTGTTCATATATAACCAAAATTGAACATCAAGAAAACAGAAACCCAGCAGTCAACATATTTCAATTTTTTTTTTTAAGGGGTTTGGAACCCAGCCTAGCTGGGAGGCTCATCCCCACGCCCGTTCATTAGAAATTAGTGGATTACAAATGAAAGGATTACATCATCTAAATTACTTAATCCGTCGGATTGTAATCGGAATCATCGGATGAGTCTTCTTCGGTTTCTGAATTGCTCGATAGGGGTAATCTATGTCTTTCCTCACCACTATAGTCCTTGTTAGTTTCTTCATTTGGATCAACATCAACAAGCAGTGGCTCTTCACGTCGAATTCGCACCAGCGTGTCTAGGCGAATAAAAGATGAGTCAGAAATACCGTTTGAGTTGGGCTCTTGATACGCGGTGCCACCTTCCTTGTTCTCTTCAGCTACTCCAAGTGTAGACGCCCGGTAAATGTTGCGATGGTGGATAGTGTTGACTACTTTCCACGGGTCACCCTTGGCGAGATCATCAAGATAAAACACTTGTTTCACCCATGTGGCTAAAACGAACGGGTCATCCTCATACCATGATGTACTAGTGTTCACAGAAGTTATGTCGTATTGATCGGTTTTCATGCTCTGCGGCCGTGTGTCAAACCATCTACACTGAAAATGTATACTTTCATGCCTTACCCATAATGCAGTTCCACAACGGAATGGAGAACAGCGTAATAGTCACCTCCATCATCCCCACCATGTGCCATAACCCCTGAATTTTGTGTTTTCAGTCTGATGTCTCTCTCTTCACATCGAAATAAAACGCCATTCACCTTGCACATCGCATAAAATTTTGAATAGACCGGCTTCATCGCTAGAAGTCTGAGTTCGTGCGACCAATTTAGGTGATTATCATTTTTAATAAGGTCCATCTGCAACCATCAGAATCAACTATAAATATGAATAATTATACACAATAATATATAAATACGTATAGAATAATGTTAAAGTTACGTACCCAGCGGCCGAAATACTCTGCGAATGTCCGGTTGTGGTAATCGAGATCACCTCCTACTTGTTCACAATTTAGATGCATGTTCTTCCAAAACTGAACTCCTAAACAGTTAATTAGTACCCACCAATGTGCAATGGCTACCTCATAATCTTTCAACTTGTAGGAAACTGGCATTTTTCCACCGAGTACAACATCGTCGGAGAGTATGGAAAGATTGAACTGTGAAGGTACATCTTCTGGTATGCTTTCCTGTAACGCTCCTAAATACAGCTTCATGTAGGTGACGCACTTGTGCGCAATATATGCTTCAGGTATACATCCTTCAGGTGCGGATCTGTTTTGGACAAAATAACCGTATTGTCCAAGTTACCTATAAATCAAGTTTTTAAAGTGTTATGATAATACATTAATACTAAATCACATATATCGATGAGGAAATTACATAAGGTGTAAAATACGTACCTTTCCATCGGATACATCCAAGTGAATTGCACAGGACCGGTAAGCAACAACTGCCGAGGAAGATGGATCATGAGGTGAGGCATGATGTCGAAAAAATTTGGAGGAAATATCATCTCAAATTTACACATGATATGAACGATGTCTTGTTGCATTTTCCGGAGGTTAGATTTTCTCACTTCCCGTGTGCATACCTTCTGGAAAAATCTTGCCAACGCTACTAACGGCTCCACAACGTGACGGGGAAGGAACGGTCGAATGAAAACAGGGAAGAGACGTTGTAGCAGGATATGATTGTCATGACTTTTCAACCCGTAAAGATTGTTGAATTGTCTGTTCACACACTTGGCTATATTTCCAGCAAAGCCTGAAGGATACTTGGCCCGACTTATTGATAGGAGCACAATGTGCGACGATATTATATGCTTATGCCCTCATTTATGCTTTGTTTAACCCTTATTTGTCTAAGATAGAGTCATAATATAGTTTAGTGTCGATTTGGTAGAGTTTTAATCAAATATGCTTTAGAATCCGAAAAATGACTAAGTATGAGAAATCTGGAAAATAATGCAAAATATGTCTTTTTCGTGATTTTGAGATGAGTAAAACTGCGATCTATCCTTTTCCGAATTTAATGAAATTTGGTGTGCTTAATATTCATATGCTGAGGAATGTTGTGTTAAAATTTCAGATCAATTGGAGTTCGGGAAGTCACCCAAAAGTTGGCTGCAAAACGGCAGTCCGAGCAAATCAATCCAGGGGCTTCCAGGATTTTCCTGGGACTTTGATCCAACTTCGAAAAATCATTCCCATCGACTCACAAGAATTCTGATCGAACTGTTTTATATGGAGGTAGCCATGTGTGTCTAGTTTATCTGAGACTTGGAATCGCATCAATCGGAGCTCCGAGGAGGGAGATGCGCCGGAGTTACTACATCAACATCAAATCTGCCGATTCCAGGAACCTACTGCCCCCTTTTTGTGCTTTCTGTTTTTGATGGACCAAATGGTACACAAATAAATTTATGAAGATGGTTCAAGCTTAAAGAAGGGAAGAGGAAGACACTGAGCTAAGGCATTGAAGAAAAATATGAAGAAAGAAGTTCTCCTAGTCAAGCTAGGAGAAGCTGCCGAAATAAGGCAGATTAGTGCCACTTTGAAGAGGTGCCAATTCTGGGCATTTTCCGATGGACCAAACTCAGCTTTTGGAGATGTCAAGACCACATATGAAGTCCATGAAGATGTGAAGCCCAAGCCTTGAAGAAAAATCAGAAAAAGAAAACCTAATTAAACTATGAAAGGAAGGTTTCAAATCCTTATCCCACTTGGTTTTCTGAATCCCTTATGCAATAGGGCAGCCGGCAACACCCTCTCCTCTATATATACCCTCACTTTTTCATTCTGAAAATCATCTCATCTCAAGCATAAAATACTAGCCTAAAGCTCTACCAAGTCTTTCAAGCACCAACACATAAATACTTAGCCAAAACCCGTCATCACCACCACTACCAAATTGCCGTACCTTTCACCTTGGTTTCCTGCCGATTCCTGCTTTGGCCTAGCACTAAGGAGCAGCAGCCGAACTTCACTGCATCACGTTTGAGGAGTCTTCAAAGGTTCTTAAAGTGTGATCCACTCACCCTATGGCTTTTGCATTTAGTTTTGTTTGGTTGTCTTGTAAGAACTTGTTTCAATTCTTGGTTTTTGCTAAACTTTTGTATGAACCGATTTTGTTAAAGTTTATGTAGTTGTTTTGCGATTTTAATGCATGGATTTCGTATGTATGGATAATTAGGGCAGTGGTATTAGAAGCATGTTTAGGATTTAAATTGGTTAGTAATCTAAGGGTGTGACTTAAAAACAGAAGCATTAGTATTGGCTGGAAGCATGTAAATCTAGATGTTAGGTTTCATCTAACCCGAGTTACAATGAATAAAACTATAGGCCTAACGGTTGTTTTGATTTGCAGTGCTCACCTAGGGTAAAACCTTAGCTAAAACTTGCATGTTAAATAAGATGATTGACAACCTTGCTTATTTGCATGTTTTCGATTTAAGACTCTTGTGCGTTAAATGTTAAGTCTTAACCGGATTAGCATAATAATCATTAGGGCTAGAACGGAAGTTTGTCCTAAAAGAACTTGAGGAGTCTAGTAACTAGATACAGAGCGGAAGCTCTAGTTATGGTCGAAACTAATTGGAGTCTTGAATATGCTAAATACTTGTCTCTTACTTTCTTGAATATATGTGTGAAAGAGTCTTTGTGTGAACTGATAGGAGCACAATGTGCGACGATATTATATGTTTATGCCCTCGTTTATGCTTTGTTTAACCCTTATTTGTGTAAGATAGAGTCATAATATAGTTAGTGTCAATTTTGGTAGAGTTTTGGTGAAATATGCTTAATTGTCCGAAAAATGACTAAGTTTATGAAATCTGGAAAATAGTGCAAAATATGTCTTTTTTCGTAATTTTGAGATGAGCAAAAGTGTGATCTATCCTTGTCCGAATTCTATGAAATTTTGTGTGCCTAATATTCATATACTGAGGAATGTTGTGTTAAAATTTCAGATCAATCGGAGTTCGGGAAGTCGCCCAAAAGTTGGCTGCAAAATGGCAGTCCGAATATTCCAATCCAGGGGCTACAGGATTTTCCTGGGACTTTGTCCCAACTTCGAAAATTCATTCCCGACGACTTACATGGAATTTGGCCGAGATATTTTATGAGGAGATGGCCCTATATGTCTAGTTTACGTGAGACTTGGAATCGCATCAATCGGAGCTCCACAGATGGAGATATGTCGGAATCACTGCGACAAGGTCAAAGCTGCCGATTCCAGGAACCTACTGCCCCCTTTTTGTGTTTTCTGTTTTTGATGGACCTAATGGTGCACAAATGCATATGTGAAGATGGTTCAAGCTTAATGAAGGTTAGAGGAAGACACCTAGCCACGACATTGAAGAAAAACATGAAGAAACAAGTTCTCCTAGTCAAGCTAGGAGAAGCTGCCGATTCTGGCAGATTTGCTGCCTTTGTGTGCTGCCGGCATTTGGGGCATTTTCGATGGATCAAGGCCTATCAATTGAAGTCCAACGATCATACAAGAAGTCCATGAAGATGTGAAGCCCAAGCCTTGAAGAAAAATTCAGAAATAGAAAACCTAATTGTACTATGAAAGGAAGGTTACAAAACCTAATCCCATTAGGTTTTGTGAATCCCTTTTGCATCTAGGGTTGTGGCCGGCAGCCTCTCTTCCTATCCCCTATAAATACCAACTTTTCCTACAGAAAAAGTTGTCACATCTCAAGCCAAAACACAAAGCCAAAGCTCTACCAAATTCTCCCCAAAAATCCTACACAAACCCTAGCCGAAAATCACCATCACCCTCAACCAAGTTTCTGCCGAACTTGGAAAATACCTACTGCCGAGCCACTTTGTTGCCGTGCAGCCTCCATCCGACCACCATACGCCACCGGATCCACACCAAGACGAAGCTCTCCAAGGTTTCTAAAGTGTGATCCACTCTCCTCTTTCGGTTTAGCTTTTGTTTGTGTAGTTATGAATTGTTTTGTCTATGAAACTCTTTTGTATTTTCGGTTTTGGATTATATGTCTATGTATGATTCAAATTGGAGATTGGTTTTATGAATTGTATGTTGATGAATTGTTTGATTCGATGTTTAGACTTAGGTTTAAATTTCGGGAACAATGAATTTGCATGTTAATTTTGTAGTTTAAAACGTGTAAGATGAACACACTTAGATAATTAGGACAGAGGTATTGATGCATGTTGAGGATTTAAATCGGTTAGTAATCTAAGGGCGTGACTTAAAAACCGACTCATTAGTGTTGTTTGGCAAACAAGTAAATCTAGATGTTAGGTTTCATCTAACCCGAGTAGAATGAATAAAGATGAAACGTATGTTGCTTTGATTCTATTGTGCTCACTTAGGGTATAACCTTAGCTAAAACTTGCATGTTAAATGAGATGATTGACAACCTTGCTTGTTTACATGTTTTCGATTATAGACTTTTGTGCTTCAATGCTATTACTTGTATAAGGTAGCATAACTTTTAGGATCACCATGCGAATAGCTCGATCTTAAAACATAAGAAAAAGTCTCTCAACTAGGTAAAATCGGAAACGTTCTAGTTGTAGGTCGAAACTTGTTTAAGTCCAATGCATGCTAAATACTTGTTCCTTACCTTCTTTTGTGTGAATCTTATGTGTTAAATGAGTTGAGTGTGGAGTGCTTTGTGTGAAAGATGTCGACCAAAACTTGTAAATATTAGACTTAGGATTTATTTTCAGCAACTTTTAATTTCGTGTCACCTAGTATAGGGCAGCTTGCTGCCGAATCACTTTATACCCCCATATGTGTGACGTTTTGTATATATGTGAATGTTTGTGTCTAACAATTTCATATCTCAGGTACCCTTAATCCCCGGCTTAGAACGATCCCTACTTATGTCTATACTACTAACGATTGTAGGGTTATTATTATTTGTGCGAGCCTCGCGGCTCACATCATGAACTGTTTTGTGTGAGAGATGATGATCACTTGTATATAGTAGTTTAGGTTTATTTTTTGTTTTATTTTCGTGTTTAGTATAGTGCAACCCTATGGTTGCCGATCCATACCTTTTCCCCATGTGTGACGTTTCAATGTATATGTGTATATATTTGTCTAACAATCTCATATTTCAGGTACCCTTAATCTCCGGCTTAGAACGATCCCTACTTGCTCTTACTACTAACGATATTTTGTAGGGTTATTATTGCATGCGAGCTTCGGCTCACGTCACTTATCCAATGGAAAATTTCTGATTTATGCTCAGGCTTGACGGTGTAAGGAGCTTGAGGCATTTTTCTCTTCCTTTGTTTCAACCATAGTTGTTTTCTCATATTCATGTTTTGCATATCAGTGCGAGCCTTAGGACCGTCTTTCGTCTTCCCCTCCAAGTTCAGCGTTGTGCCCACCACACTTTCAGAAACATTTTTTTCTATGTGCATAACATCTAGGAAGTGACGGATCAGCAACTCACACCAGTATGGGAGTTCCCACAATATGCTCTTATGTGTCCAGAATTTGTACTCCTCAGGTCTTTCAGGTATTTCCGGTACAATATCGGGATGATTGCTGAGGGGCCCAAAATCGTACTCATTAAGCACTGCTAAAATTTCTCTTCCCGTCCATCTTCTGGGAGGACCACCGTGTTCTTCGGTTCCATCAAATGCGGCGGACTCGTAACGCCAGTGGTGATCCGCCGGAAGGAACACACGATGACCCATTCTGCATATCTTGTTGCAATGAGGGGTGCTCCCATAATCGCTGAGGCACTCTGGACAAGCCTTGTATCCCCTAACAACGCTGCCCGACAACATCCCATAAGCAGGAAAATCACTGATGGTACCAATAACCATGGCATGTATCTGGAACGTCTCCTCCTTGTACTTGTCAAAAGTGGGATGACCAACGTCCCACAATACCTGAAGCTCTTCAATCAATGGTCTCATATACATATCGAGACATTTCCCTGGGTAACCAGGCCCCGGAATCAACAACGTCAACATATTATATTCCTTCTTCATGCACATCCATGGAGGAAGGTTGTAAGGTACCAAAATCACCAGCCATATACTGTATGAAAGACTCATGGTGCCGAAAGGGTTGAACCCGCCGGTTGAGAGCCCGAGCCTGACGTTTCTGACATCTGACGCAAAATGAGGAAACTCATTGTTTATATGCTTCCAAGCCGCTCCGTCAGAGATGTGTGTCATGATATCTGCGTCTCCTAAGTCCCGCTCACCGTGCCATCTCATAGCTTTTGCGGT
>OY821758.1:44431459-44656459 GCA_963682095.1 Potentilla sterilis
TGCAGCTCATCTCGAATCCATCGACGCCGGAGGCATTACGACGCATAACCACCCCGATCGGCCGACGTTTCACTCGACACGGATCTTCTGCCCAACCCGCTCCGTTCAACCCGTTTTAGCTAGATCTGACCCGCGAAACAGGAAACAGATATTTATCATTTCTGGTAAATTAAGGTTAGTTTTCGAAACTTACCGCATTGAAAAACATAATTACTATTTTACTGATACTGTTTAATGAAATTAATTGTAAATGTGAAATATGATTGTCTATTTCATTCCTTGATTTTACTTCTTAATTTTTACTGCCTACGTAAATGCATATATATATTATTGTTTTTAAGCATTAAATTTTTTTTGTAGGCAATATTTGTCATTTAGATGTTATTTTGTAATTAATATGACATAATTTTTATATGCGAATATTGTGTGCTCTATATTTTTTTTTAATTAATTATCAAGCATATTATCTGTATTTTGTTAATATTGAATGATTATTTTATTTCTCATATTATATGTTAAGTATAATGCCATGATAAAGAAACTGCATGTGGGTTATAAAATAAGTACAAATTTACCATGTGATAAAGTATTTTTACAAAGCATCGAAAAATGTGTAACCACTATGAATTATGGTCTCAAAATCCAATTCACATTCTTGGAAATTAATTATTGTAGAAGTCTTATGACTACATAATTAATATATCATTCACTCTTGTATATGTAGATGGTTGATCCAACTCGACCTGAATTTGAAATAATGGACTCAGAAGGAATTGAGTACCACCGTTGGGTTTCGGATGTGGAACTGTCTTTATTGGAAAGGGCTATACTTTCACTATCACACCCTCCACAAACCCTCAGGACGAAGAACCGTCTCCAAAAGTCAAAACAAACGCCCTAATGTTTTTTAGGCGACATATTGACACTAGCTTACGCTGGGAGTACCTTCAGTTGAAAACACCCAAAGAACTGTGGGATGCTCTAAAGGGACGTTTTGGGAACATTCATGACACTTTACTCCTATAACTGAATGCTCAGTGGAATGAAATCTGCTTGCTTGACTACAAAAAGGTTAATGAATTCAACAAAGATATGTTGCGCCTTAAAGCACGCCTAAATTTTTGTGCCAAGGAACTCACAGAAGATGATATGATACAGAAGACTCTTTCCACTTTTCCTACTTCAACACTTATACTAGCGAACCAGTATAGGCTGGAATATGACAAGAAAAATATCACAACCTTCAACAAATTGATTAACATGCTGCAAGTGGTTGAGCGACATGATGAGGTTTTTATGAACAATAATGTCAGGCATGTTGGGACAAAGAAAATTTCTGAGGTTAACTATAGCAAGATAAAAGGTGGAAAAAAAACCCCAAAGAAAAGGGGGTTGGACGTGCTCAGCCCTACCCACATGGACATAATGCACCACGTGGACAGGCACCGATGGGCTGTGGTATGGGCCATGGGATGGGCCGTGGAGACCAACCTAATGTATGGCGAAGAGAAAGTGGTGCTGGTCCTAGTAGCCATGGTGGTGCTAGGGCCAAGGTGCAAAAAGCACCCAAGTACCCTCCAGTTAAAAGAGAGAGAGTTGGAAATGAACCTTGTTATAGGTGTGGAGCTACTGAGCATTGGTATAAGAACTACCAAGCAAGTAATAAAGTAGCAACCAATTACAAGAGGTATAGGGAGTCTAAAGAACAAGAGGCTCACTATATGGAAGACGGAGGCGATGACACTGATGTCAACCTCACAATTGCATACTTCAATGGCAACATGAACCCTTCCCAGTCTATGGATGTTCCAGACTTTGATGATTGATATGCTTTATTCATTTACTTTTCCTAGAATGCTATAAAGGCGGCATGCCTTATTTTAATTAGACTATTGTTTTAGTCTTCAAGTTTATTTGAATAATGGTTTGTTGAATTGGATTTTGATGCCCAAGACTTTGATTTGATTATCGTTGGCTTATTAATAAATTTCGGATTCTATTCTAAAGCATTGAATATTATTCGATTTTATTCCCTATATATACATGGTCCGAAAATAGCACTCTTACGATGTAAAGTAATACATCTAGCAAATAAAAGAAAAACAATATTAGAATGACAAGCATGTCATTCTACCTCAATCGAAATACTCTAAAGAATATGAGATATATTTTTCGACTTTATAATCTCCTCCAATTTAATTGTAGGGATGTATTGAAGAGAAATAGAGTGCTTAGCTGATAGTGGGACTACTCACACTAACTTAAGGAATCGACAATTATTTGTTGAATTAATTCTTTATAACACATTTGTGACTATGTTGGAGGGATCATCACAAGTAATAAAGGGGCGAGGAAATGCCTCATTTTTTTTTGTCTAACGGTACAATGATAAAAGTCACAAACGCTCTATATACACCTAGAGGCAATCGAACCTTGTTAAGTTTCAAAGATATTCATGCCAACAGGTATCATTTGCAAAATTACTGTGAGAATGGAATTGGATATTTGTATATTACTTCTTATGAATGTGGAAGGAAACGCATTCTACAAAAACTAATGCGTCAAGATAATGGATTATATCTTACTGCCATCCGGATTATTTAATCATATGCTGTCACCAACAAAGAAATTTGGGATACTGACGCATACAGGCTTTGGTATGACCGACTAGGACACCCTGGTCGCGACATGACGGTTCGTGTTTTAAAGAACTCACACATACATCCCTTCTTCCGAGGAAGAAATAAAATGGGACAAAAATCCGACACAATGCAAAGTGTCAGTCATAGTGTTGTTTCAACACAACCATTACATTATGAAGCACCAGATGTACTATGTCTCTCTGCCTCATTGACTATTTCAAAGGCACATCCATCGTTTTGCAAAGCCTACTCTTTAGCAAAAACAGGATCGAGACATTCCTATGCTAAAGATATGAAACAAAAATATTTCATTCTTACAAAGGATACAAGGTGATATATATATGTGGACCTATCCATCCAGAATGCGGGTCATTCAAGTACTTTATGGTTCTAGTGGATGCTTCGACACGCTGGTCACATGTCGCATTATTGTCCACAAGAAATGCTGCATATGCAAAACTCCTAGCACAGATTATACGTTTAAGGGCTCACCACCCCGATCACCCTATCAAGTCTATAAGGCTTGGTAACGCTGGAGAGTTCACATCAAAAGTATTTGATGATTATTGCATGTCAATTGGGATCGATGTAGAGCATCATGTACCCCATGTGCATACACAAAATGGTCTCGCAGAGGCCACCATCAAAAGGCTACAAATGGTGGCTAGGGCACTGGTTATGCGTACCAACATGCCTATATCTGCTTGGGGTTATATAATATTGCACGCAGCTTTACTTATTTGTTTCAAACCCACTGCTAGCTAACCATTTTCTGCGTACCAGTTGGTCACTGGATATGAGCCTGATATTTCACACTTACGCATATTTGGTTGAGCAGTATATGTGCCTATTGCGCCCCCACAGCGCACTAAAATGGATCCTTAGAGACGATTAGGTATTTATGTTGGATATGAATCCCCAACTATTATCCGTTATTTAGAACCTTTGACAGACGATCTTTTTACCGCTAGATTTGCGAATTATCACTTTGATGAGACATTCTTCCCGTCGTTAGGGGAAGATAAGAAAAAGGAATTTCTAAGGGAACAACATGAATTGTCGTGGTCTGTCCTCACTCAGTCTCATTTTGATCCCCGCACTTCACAACGTGAAAGTGAAGTGAAAAGAATAATCAATCTTCATAACGTAGCAGATTCGATGCCTGATGCGTTTTCTGATATTGCTAAAGTAACAATATCACATATACCAGCTGCAAATGTGCATGCAAGGTTAGACGACCCCAAAAAGGGGCACAATGCCGCAGATAGAGGCATCGCTACCACACTTAGTGGAGGTGACAGGACCCGCCCCGGATTTCACCCTGAAATCCGGATAAGATCCTGCGGGGACCACCTTAAGACTAACTCTATCGATAAATCGATAAGTCAATCTTAAGATGGACAACCCTAAAACCTGCAACAACCAAAAACACTTCTAAAATTTCAGTTTCAACCGTAACACCTGGAGCCACCTGCTCCCCAAATCACAAGAACCGCCACCAATAAACACAAAATCAAATTCAACTGGCTCACAGGTAATCAGAGCAATCTAACAAAATAAACTGGAATTACAAATGGAAATATAACAAGAAATATAATATGAAAATAAAAGAATAAGGGATCACAGATCCCACCTAGCGGAAGCGACCACGATGATGACTATGCCTCGACTCCGAGTACTCTTGACCTCTGACCATTGCTCTGCACACTGGGCGATTTAAACCGAATGGCCCAGGGGAAAGTAATTTAAAAACACGTTAGAGTGAGTGGATAAAAAAAAATCGTATAATACCTTATATAAAAAGTATTATATTACTTCCCCAATATTTTATAATTCAAAACCACTATACATGCATTTTCGTAAAACATCCCACGTTTAAGAAAATCATAGTAATTAATCAGTCCCGCTGAGATCTCAAATACACGAATAATATTTTGTTTATACTTTCAAAATAAATACTTTGAAAATCAAATAGTAACATACCACGACCAATCCCATTGGCCGAATCCCAAATCATTTTATAGTAAAAACCCAGCCTCACTGGTATATCGAATAATCAAATAAAATATAACTGGACCAATCTCGTTGGCCCATTCTCAAATATTCTTGTAATTAAAAATCCAGCCCCGCTGGTTCGGGAATTTATTAAATAACAGAAAGTCTCACAGAGAAAATATTCCCGAATCCCAAATGATATAAAATCCTAACCAATCCCATTGGTCATATCATATAATAAAATAGGGGAAACGTCATACCCACCATTTAATAGTAGCCCCTAAGGCTAAGGGTCAAATCTCCAAAAGTCTCAATAGCGTCACCACGCTATGCCCGTACACGTCGACCACCGAGCGTGAATCTGACCTATATGGTCAAGCCGTCACCTCGCGTGGGCTCAGGCGACTAAGCTAGCTAGCATCAATATATGTATATCCCGACCCTGATATGGTGAAAATCCGAAAACAAAACTGAAAGCACGTATCCCCTTATATATCATAAATCCGTACGGTCCCCGACCGTACATCTGAGGCTTATATATATATAATCAAATAAAATCATAGCCTCGAAAGAACATATATATATATATATATATATATATATATATCTAACATGTCTCAATGTCATAGAAATAATATCGAAAAGAATAATTAACTTCGACATGTCTCACATGTCGGAAAAATCACAAATACCGAAAGCATAAAATCTCCGGAAATCTCATTTCCGGTCCTTTCATTTGAACACCATTAAAACTTATTCAGCATGATCAATTATGAATAATTAAAACATACTATTTCCGGAAACCTCGTTTCCGGATAAAATCACGTACTACTAAAATAGTAGTAAAAGCATAACCCCAAAACCATATTTCTTTAAATATCATTTCATTTTAACTATATGAATTTTCATGCTTCTCAAATCATTTATTTGAAATAAACTTCATTTCATTAAAACAATTATGCATGCATTTATTTAAAATAAAAATCCACTCACAGTACGGCCGAGCGCGCCGCTAATCTGATCTCTCGTCTCGTCGAATAACCTCTCGACCTGTAACAGGGACGAAATTCTCAATATTACGAAACTCGTAATTTAATTATAAACGATAAATTTACAGACGTCCTCACTCGCCCAAAACTTCCAATTTTTCCATTTTTTTTTTTTTTTACTAATCAGTATAGGAATTTTGCCTCAATACCAAATAATATACGTCCGAAATTACTCAGGACACCCACTTCGTGTCCGATTAATTCTTTTCCTAGTTATTTTGTCGTAAAACCCTTTTAATCAGCTTTTAACCTTTTTACGGTAAGTCAACAGTAACTTTTAATGGTCAAACAGTAATTCTGAAAGTCAAACAGTAAATGGTTAAAATCCAATTACTATTTACCATTTACTGTTTACTATTTACTTTTATTGTTTTACCATTTACTTTTCACCTTTTACCATTTTACTTTTTTACTTTTTACCGGGTTACTGTTCATCTTCTTCCTCAGCCGCCGGCAGCCGCAGCGCCACTGCCCGCCGACGGCAGCTCCGCCACAAGAGGCCAGAAACGCCTCCAATCAACTCCAAAATCTCCCAACATCGTCGCCACTCCCTCACAACCTCGTCCACGCCGTCCCCGCTGCCAAAAACAGCCTCAGCCACAGCAGACGGCGGCCGACACGGCGGCAGAAATCTCTAGACCTCCAATTTCTCCAAAAACCAACCAAAACATCAAAAATTCTCAACCTCCAACAAAAACACAAAAACCCTAAAATTTTCAATTTCGAATTTCTCCTTACCTGGGCTGAACTGGATCAATTTCTTCCATGGGATTGTTGCACACGTCGAGACCTTCGATTCCCGACCGGAATCGGGCCGAGCCGTGGCCGGAGGAGAGAGCTTCGGTTCGACTGTGTCGAACCAGCTCGAGCGGGGCACGGCCAAACGGCGGCGTTTCACGCCGCGTCGCTGCCACCGACGTGAAGAGGAGGCCGAGCCGGTCCGAACGTGACCGGTGCGCTGGCCCAGTTCGGCCAGACGGCGTAGACTCGGTGGAGGTCGGGCCGGAGCGGGGGAGAGGAGAGAGAAAGGAGAGAGAAGAAAAAGAAAAAGAAAAGAAAAGGAAAACAAGAGAAAAATGGGAGATTTCCCTTTCGGGAAATTTTCTCCTAGCTATTTATACTCGTCCAAAAATCGGACAACTACCGATTTTACATCGTAACTTTTTCGTGCGAACTCTAAATTGAGCATGCTACGTGTCCACGAACTCGTCTCAACGTCATTTACCTCGTCATGAAATACAATCCTCGGTTGAGTCAACTTATTTAAAAGTCAACCTTTAGAACTTTCAAATCGTAAAAACAATTCCCGAGGAGAAATAATAAAAGTAAAACAGTTAAACGGTAATTCTAGGTTCGGGTCGTATCAGGAGGTGTGGTAGAGGTCGTGGCTCCCCAAAGGAAGAGGGGAAGGCCACATGGTTCGACTGACACTCACCCAAGAAAAAAGAGGGCGAGTCAGGCACCCGATCCATTAATCATCAATGTAAAGAATCCCTCCCATGAGATTGCATGTGACTATAGTTATGTCCATGAATCAATATTGGAGGACGCTCCGATGTTTGAAATGATTTCAGAGAACAAAGAAATCTCAAGGGATTATGAGGATGCATACGAGTTGATGGAAAGATCTTCCATGTACATTGATGATGTATTTGCATACATTGTTGCTCAAGAAATCATAGAGCACGATGATATCAAACCACGCTCTGTTGCAGAATGTCAACAAAGAGCATATTGGCCTCAATGGAAAGAAGCAATCCCGGCAGAACTAGATTCTCTGACAAAGAGACAGGTATTTGGTCCAGTAGTACTAACCCCACCAAGTGTAAAGCATGTAGGACATAAATGGGTTTTTGTCAGAAAGCGTAATGAGAAGAATGAAGTCTTAAAGTACAAGGCTCACCTTGTAGCGCAAGATTTCTCGCAACGCCCTAGAGTTGACTATGAGGAGACATATTCTCCCGTATTTGACGTTATAACGTTCCGCTACTTAGTTAACTTGGTAGTTTCCGAAGGATTGGAAATGCAGCTCATGGATGTGGTTACAGCATATCTCTATGGGGATCTTGATTCATATATATATATATATATATATATATATAGAGTGTCAGATGGCCTTCCATTGCCCAAGTCAAGTGACTCTAAACCATGGAGTGCGTTTGCAATCAGATTGAAACGCTCACTTTACGGATTGAAACAATCCGGGCGGATGTAGTATACCCGTCTAAGTGACTACTTGATTGGGAAAGGATATAAGAATGATGAACTATGCCCCTGCGTATTCATAAAGAAAACGAGTTCCGGATTTGCAATTGTAGCTGTATATGTCGATGATATGAATATAATAGGTACTCTTAATGAAATACGAGAAACCGCGAGGTACTTGAAATCTGAGTTTGAGATGAAAGATCTTGGGAAAACTCGGTTCTGTCTAGGACTTGAACTAGAACACCGAGTTTGTGGAATACTTATGCACCAGTCTGCCCATGTCCAAAAGTTGCTCAGGCGATTTAACATGGACAAAGCGCATCATGTTAGCACTCTCATGATCGGTCGAAGTTTGGATATAAAGAAAGATCCATTTCGTCCAAAGGAAGATGACAAAGAGCTATTGGGAGCTGAAATTCCCTACTTAAGTGTAATAGGCGCATTATTGTATCTAGCTCAATGTACTCGACCAGATATTGCATTCTCAGTGAACTTGTTAGCTAGATTTAACTCAGCTCCAACGCAGCGTCATTGGAATGGTATTAAGAACATATTTCGATACCTAAAAGGAACCATTGACTTGGGTCTATTCTTTCCCAACATAAAGACAAGAGGGACCACAAATGGAAATGTAACCCCTAAAGGAAATGTAGATAGACAAAGTACTACCCCCTACACTGAAACCCCAAATAATGTTTTTGTTGGGTTTGCTAATGCTGGGTACCTCTCTGACTCACATAAAGGTCGTTCTCAAACTGATTATGTATTTAACATTGGGAACACGGCGATATCTTGGAGATCAACCAAGCTCAACCTTGTGGCTACCTCCTCGAATCACTCTGAGATCATTGCTCTACATGAGGTGGTTCGTGAGTGTATATGGTTAAGGTCCATCGTTACACATATCTGATGGACTAGTGGTTTAAGTTCTACCACTAAAGATTCTACTTGCATTTATGAAGATAATGCAGCTTGCATCGAACAGATGAAGCTAGGTTATATCAAGGGTGATAATACAAAACACATATCGCCATAGTTTTTCTATAATCAGCAACAACAAGCTCTTCTCAAGATTCAAGTGAATCAAGTAAGGTCTGAGGAGAATGTGGCATATTTGTTTACCAAATCATTACCCAAAGCAATATTTGAGGAACATGTGAAAAACATAGGAATGCGAAAGCTTTCAAAGCTTCCTTGATTGATGTAAGGATCAGGGGGAGATGTAGACTTCAGGGGGAGTCTAATACACACATGTCATCCTTATAGACTAAAGGTGCGTTGTGCTCTTTTTCCCTTTGACCAATTTTTATTTTGTCCCACTGGGTTTTGTTACTTGGCAAGATTTTTAACGAGGCAACGATATATGCACCATTTCGTCTTTGACTTCGCACAAGGGGGAGTGTTAAAGGAAAATACCATTAGTGTGCCTTCGTCAAAGTAATGACGATAGTAAATTAGGAAATTAGTGATCAATCAGATGTAACGTTTCAATCAGTGATTATGATCATAATTGTAATTGTTCTTACCATTGTAATCGCCACCCTATATAAAGGGATTCTCTAATGAAATGAGTAGACCGATTCCGTTTTACTATTACAATCTTATGCATTTAGGGAGCTTCCTAGAAATATACACTGCTTCCGAGTCGGGACGGAGACAATTATTTTCTTATCGAGATTATTCATTTATCGAACATTCATTTAATTATCGAGGTTCAACTGTAATTTTCACTAATATAAAGGTATTACATAGCTCAAAGTACGCCAAACGACCCCAAATCTAAGAGACCAAAAAAAGGTTGCTTTATACTTCCTTACTAGCCGTGAGAGACTTCTCTCAACTTTCTTGAGTTTCTTCCCATACCAGGCAAGACTGAAGAAAAATGGTACAATACCTAGTATTTTGTAATTCTTTATAGATGTATTTGTATTTTGTTCTTCAATTTTAAATTTTTGCATCAAGTATCGGTCATGAGTTTTTTATGAGAGTGATCGATTTAAAATTATAGATGTATTTGTTATTATTTTCTATCTATTATTTATTTCTTTCTTTAATTTTAAATCTAATAAAGCATGAAAGGCTTCCCCTCAACGCCTCAAGGCTTTGAAGGCTTGAGACTTCGATGAGACGCCTCACTTTAAGGAACACATAACTACAACTACGGCTGGGCGTTTTGGCCAGAGGGACCGAAAACCCAGCCCGAAAAATCCGAAAAAGCCTGAAACGGGCCGGTCCCTCTATGTAAAAAGCCCGAACCGAATTTGGGCCCGAACCGAAACAAGAAAATCGGGTCGGGTTCGGGCATTGAAATTTTTTTGCCCGAAAATCCGGCCCGGCCCGAAGAGCATTATAATGCTTAAATAAATACAATATTTGTAACTTTATAAACATAAATAGCTTCTGCTCCAGTAGTTTGGAGTGTGGTTGTTATGTATGAGGCTGGGGTTCGAATCTTCTCTTCTCCAACTTAATTTTGATCATTTGTTATTCTTTAAATAATGCATAAATAAATACAATATTCGTAACTATATAAACATAAGTAGCTTCTGCTCCAGTGGTTTGGAGTGTGGTTGTTATGTATGAGGTCTGGGGTTTGAATCCTCTCTTCTCCAACATAATTTTGATGATAATTTTGATGATTTCTCCAACATAAGTTTGATGGGCCCGAACCGGCCTGAGCCCGATATTTCGGGCTTTGACATATTGTTGGTATCTGGTTCGATCCATAGTGTAGGTTTCTCTTTTCTTTATTTAATTTTTACTGTTTCTCCTTGTGTTTTCCTTACTTTTTCCTTCTTTTACTCATTTTCAATTTGTTTCACCTTTTGCGTTAGGCTATGGAGAAATAAGATAAAATATAAAAATTGGGCTTCGCCCAACTAGCCACTCCATAGTTCAATCCTAGTTATTTCATGCTCACCTCACGCTTTTTCTATTTTAAGTTCTTTTTTTTTTCCTTTTCAGATAAAATTAACTCAAATATTTTTCAAGTGTGGTTCGATGTGAAAAGGAGAGAGAGAGAGAGGGGCACATATATGAGAAAAACAGTGATAAATACATCCATGTAGTACATAATGAGGTAAAATGAAAGAAGATACTAGAGAGAGTTTAGCTACTCAAACCATGGAGAAGAGAAATGAAAAGAAAGAGGAAAACATAGACAGGTTGCCCATGTTGAGCGCTTACCGAGGTAGACTCACAACTAAAATCATGTAAAATATCATCGTTAGCATAGAATAAATAGAGATCGTTCAGTTTGGGGAAATTGAAAGGTAACTAAAAACTTAAGTGTTAACAAACAAATCATATGGGGGGTTTTGAAAAATTTATTACTACTGCCCTACGAAAATTAAAACAAAAAGCAAAACTAATATATAAATGTGATCGACATCTCTACACAAAACATAGCACAAAAACACACTTAACACATAACAATCGCATGCAAGGAATCAAGGCAGTAAATACGACATATTCAAGACTTATATTCAGTTCCAATTTAATTAGAGCCTCAGCAGTTATCTAATCATTACTAGGCTTCTCAAGTATTTAGAATTAACTCGGAGTGTGATACGACCGGAACCTCGAATTACCTCGTGACAGTGTTATCTTTTATTTTTACGTTCCGGGAATCGTTTTTACTAATCGGAAGTTCTAAAGGTTGAATTTTAAATAAGTTGACTCGACCGAGGATTTTATTTCATGACGAGATAGAAGACGTTGAAACGAGTCTGTGGACACGTAGCATGCTCAATTTGGAATTCGTATGAAAAAGTGACGATGTAAAATACGTAACTTACAGATTTTGGGCGACTATAAATAGCCGGGAGGAAAAATTTCCCGAAAGGGAAATTCCCCATTTCTTTTCCCTTTTCTTTTCTTCTTCTTTTTTTCTTCTTTCTCTCTCCTCTCCCCCGATCAGCGCCGCCCTCCACCTATCTCCGCCGTCCGGCCGAACTGGACCGCCTCACCGGTCACGTTCGAACCGACTCGGCCTCCTCTTCCGTTTTGTGGCAGCGACACGGCGTGAAACGCCGCCGTGCGACGCCCGAGCAGGTTCGACACAGTCGAACCAAAGCTCCCTCCTCCGGCCATGCTTCAGCCCGATTTCGGTCGGGAATCGAAGGTCTCGACCCGCACAACCATTTCACGAAAGCAATTGAACCAATTTTCACCAGGTAAGGAGAATTTTGGATTTGAAATTCTAGGGTTTTTTGGTGAATTTGGTGGAGATGATGTTTTTGGTGGATTTGGAGGTTTAATTCGGGTTTAGGATGTTATTTAGAGTCGATTGAGTATAATTTGGGGTTTGATTGGTTGAATTTTAGATGGTGGTGTTCCTGCCGCCGTGTCGACCCCCGTATGCGGCGGCTGCTTGGGTTTTTGGCGGCGGAGGCGACGGGGACGAGGTGTTGTGGTGGTGGCGATGGAGTTGGGTTGATTTGGAGTCGAATGAAGGCATTTTTGGCCTCCTGTGGCGGAGCAGCCAGCAGCGCTGCTGTTCCGGCGGCGAGAGGTTGAAGATGGTGAATAGTGAAATAGTAAAAGGTTAAAGTAAAACGGTAAAAGGTGAAAAGTAAAATAGTAAAACAGTAAACAGTAAATTGTAAATAGTAATTGGACTTTAACCATTTACTGTTTGACTTTCATAATTACTGTTTGACTATTAAAAATTACTGTTGACTTACCGTAAAAAGGTAAAAGCTGTTCTGAAAGGGTTTTACGACGAAATAACTAGTAAAAGAATTAGTCGGACCCGGAGTGGGTGTCCTGAGTTATTTTGGATGTAGATTATTCGGTATTGAGGCGTAATTCCTATACCAATAAGTGAAAAGGAAAAATTGGGATGTTTCGGGCTAGTGAGGACGTCCGTAGATTTAACGTTTATAAATCAATTCCGAGTTCTGGAATATTTATAGTTAAGTCTCTGTTACAGGTCGAGAGGTTACTCGACGTGACGAGAGCTCGGAATAGCGGCAAGCTCGGCTATACTATGAGTGGATTTTATTTTAAATAAATGCATGCATAAATAGTTTATTGAAATGAAGTTTATTTTAAGTAAATGATTTCTTGAGTTTGATGTGAATTATCGAAAGTATATGATTATGATATCTGTTCATTTAATATTTAAAAGAAAATATGGATTTGGGGTATATGTTTACTACTATTCTAAGTAGTATGTAATTTTACCTGGAAATGAGATTTCCGGAAATAGTATGATTTGATAAATCATATTTGATCATTTTGAATATATTTATAATTAAAAGACCGGAGATGAGATTTCCGGGGATTTTATGATTTCATAATTTGTGATTTCACGACATGTGAGACATGTCGCTATTATATATATCTTTTTCGATATTATTTTTCGGCATGTGGGACATGTCGGTTAAATATATAAATATATCTTTCGAGGCTATTATTTTAGTAGATATTTATAAACCTCAGATGTGCGGTCGGGAACCGTACAGATTTATGCTATATGGGGAAACGTGTTTTCGGATTTGTTTTCACCATATCAGGGTCCATATATATTGATGCTAGCTAGCTTAGTCACCTGAGTCCATCCGAGGTGACGACTTGACCACATAGGTCAGATTCACCTCGGTGGTCGACGTGTACAGGTTTAGCGTAGGACGCTACAAAGTCTTGGAGGCTCGACCCTTAGCCTGGGAGGCTTACTATTAAATGGTGGTAACGTTTCCCTGTTCTATTATATGACCAATGAGATTGGTCATGATTTTATGTTATTTGAGTTTCGGGAATACTTTCTCTTACGAGACTTTCATTTATTTAATAAATTCTCGAACTAGCGGGGTTGGGTTTTTTATATGACCAATGGGATTGGTCATGATATGTTATTATTTGATTTTCAAAGTATTTCTTTTGAAAGTATAAACAAAGTATTATTTGTTCATTTATTATAGGGAAAATTATAAGAACAGTACACGAAGTTTACTCCACTAAGAATTTTGGTGTTTCAACTTTGTGAAATAACATATTAGTACATCAAGTATCAATCCTGACAACATTTTCATACATGGTACTATTTTAAGACCAATATACCCCTTTCTAAATTTATATTTTTTTTTCTTTATTGCTTACTAAAACTTAGTTATTTACCAACTCTAAGAACTAGCCTTCAACATGTCAATTTTTTCACCTAACAACCTCCTGTCTTAAACGGTTACTATTCTGGCGGTATCACTACTGTCTTGGTATGGAGAGTTTCTTAAGTTCTAGTTAAGCAGAAAAATTTATCTCAAATACCACTCCTAGGAGGTAGTCCTCCACTTGGGGTTTGAGGAGTTAACAAAACAAACAATCTCAAAGACCACTCTTAGGTGGTAGTCCGCCACCTAGGGTTTGAGAAGGTTTAAAAACAAACTTAAAATTTTGACGGATATGGGGAACACCAACTGAAATTTATTTATTCAAACATACGTACATATACATAACCCAGAGCCTCACTCTTGGGTAAACAGCTAAAAGTTGTTTAGCTACTCAAACATACATACACATAAGAGCCTCACTCTTGGGTAAACAGCTAAAAGTTGTTTAGCTACTCAAACATACATACACATAAGAGCCTCACTCTTGAGGACTACCTCCTAGGAGTGATTTGAGATAAATTTTTCTGCTTAGCTAGAACTTAAGAAACTCTCCATACCAAGACAGTAGTGATAACGCCAGAATAGTAACCGTTTAAGACAGGAGGTTGTTAGGTGAAAAAAATTGGCATGTTGAAGGCTAGTTCTTAGAGTTGGTAAATAACTAAGTTTTAGTAAGCAAGAAAGAAAAAAAATATATAAATTTAGAAAGGGGTATATTGGTCTGAAAATAGTACCATGTATGAAAATGTTGTCAGGATTGATACTTGATGTACCAATATGTTATTTCATAAAGTTGAAACACCAAAATTCTTAGTGGAGTAAACTTCGTGTACTGTTCTTATAATTTTCCCTTTATTATATCAGCGGGGCTGATTTATAAGTATGATTTTTCTGAAACGTGAGACGTTTTATTAAAATGCATGCATAGTAGTTTTCAATTATAAAATATTGGGAAAGTAATATAATACTTTTTATATAAGGTATTATTCGATATTGTTTTTATCTACTCACTCTAACATTTTTAAATTACTTTCCCCTGGGCCCTTCGGTTTAAATCGCCCAGTGTGCAGAGTAGTGGTCAGAGGTCAAGAGTACTCGGAGTCGAGACATAGCTGTCATCGATGTCGTTTCTGCTAGGTGGGATCTGTGATCCCTTATTCTTTTATTTTCACATTATATTTCTTGTTCTGTTTCCAGTTCATTGTATTATATTGCTCTGATTACCTGTGAGCCAGTGGTGTTAGATTTTGTGTTTATTTGTGGCGGTTGTTGTGATTTGGGGAGCAGGTGACTCCAGGTGTTAAGGTTGGAACTGGAATTTAGAAGTGTTTTTTTTTAGTTGTTGCAGGTTTTAGGGTTGTCCCTCTTAAGTTTGACTAATCAATTTATCGATAAAATTAGTCTTAAGGTGGTCCACGCAGGATCTTATCTGGATTTCAGGGTGATATCCGGGGCGGGTCCTGTCAGCGTGTAATCCTAAACTTTATGCTAATCGGTTTAAAGACACTCAGCGTAGAAATTAAACACGAAAAACACATAAGCACATAAGTCTT
The DNA here is from genome assembly GCA_963682095.1 of Potentilla sterilis. NCBI lineage: Eukaryota > Viridiplantae > Streptophyta > Magnoliopsida > Rosales > Rosaceae > Potentilla > Potentilla sterilis. Next base: position 44,447,017 of record OY821758.1, read on the forward strand.
AATTGGAGACATGTAACATGCATGGCGTCACTCATCATATTTAACATGAAAATTCCCAGAATTATATTAACCCTATATAAACAACACAAATCGAACCAACTCAGCGTATGACTCAATCTATATTAATTTGGTAGATGAAATCGACACTCAAACAACATTCATGTCCTAGGCTGCATTCAAGCATCAAAATCGTATGAACAAATTCTAGAAACTAACCGAATGAACCAAGAATAAAAACCAAACATGCTGTCCGAAATCACATAAATAAAAATCGTTGCATGCTAAAGTTTGTAAATCGTCATATAGAAATCCAATGAAATCCGAAAATCATATACAAAATACAAAACCAAAATTGCAACAAGCATCCTTACGAAAATTATAAAAATACAGAAATTATACAAAGTCATGAAAAGAGTGAATCACACTTTATAGAAACCTTGAATGGAGGCAGCAAAATTGGTGATACGGTTATGAAAGTAATTTGGGAATGGTGGTGCGATTTATGGTGGTGGTGGTGGTGTGTTTTGGCTAAGGTATTTTCTGTATAAGATTTTGGTGAGACTTTGGTACAGTTTCGGCTTGTGTTTGTGTAGTAACTCCGATTTTATAATTCAATTTTTTGTAAATTTCTTGGGATTAATGTGATAGGAGCACAATGTGCGATGATATTACATGCTTATGCCCTCGTTTATGCTTTGTTTAACCCTTATTTGTCTAAGATAGAGTCACAATATAGTTTAGTGTTAATTTGGTAGAGTTTGGCGAAAAATGGTTAAGAATCCGAAAAATGACCAAGTATGAGAAATCTGGAAAATAGTGAAAAATATGTCTTTTTCGTGATTTTGAGATGAGTAAAAGTGTGATCTATCCTTGTCCGAATTTAATGACATTTGGTGTACTTAATATTCATATACTGAGGAATGTTGTGTTAAAATTTCAGATCAATCGGAGTTCGGGAAGTCACTCAAAAGATGGCTGCAAAACGGCAGTCCGAGCAAACCAATCCAGGGGCTTCCAGGATTTTCCTGGGACTTTGATCCAAATTCGAAAAATCATTCCCGACGATTCACAAGGAATTTGATCGAGATATTTTATGGGGAGATGGCTATATGTGTCTAGTTTATCTGAGACTTGGAATCACATCAATTGGATCTCCGAGAAGGGAGATATGTCGGATTTACTGGGGCAAGGTCATTCCAGCCGAGTTGCTGCCGGTCTTGTGTTCTTGCGGGTTTGGGGCATTTTTCCATGGACCAAGCTCACCAAATGGAGTTGTCAAGCCTACACAAGAAGTTCATGAAGATATGCAGGCCAATCCAAGGAAGAAAATCAGAAAAAGAAGTTTCCTAATAGAACCAAGAAAGGAAGGAACCAAAACCTTGTTGCACAAGGATTGCCTTTGCCGATTTGGACTAGGTTTTCTACCTAGGGTTTCTGCCGAATTTGCCTCTATATATAGCCATGTTTTCCCACAGAAAAACTATCTCATCTCAAGCTTAAACACAAGGCCTAAACTCTACCAAAATTCCCCAAAGATCCTAGACAAAAACCTTAACCGAAAACCACCACCACCTCACCTCAACCAAGTTTCTGCTTTGCCGAACCTTGGATTTTCTACCTCCATAACCTACTGCCGACGTGACCTATTGCCGTGCAGCCTCACCCCAGCCTCCATACTTCGCCGGATCCACACGACGTGAAGCTCTCAAGGTGTCTCAAAGTGTGATCCACTCCCCTCTTTCGGTTTAGTAATTTTTGTTTAGTTATGTTTAGTTTTGTCTATGAAACATTCATGTATGTTTGGTGTTGGTTTATATGTCTATGTATGAATCGATTTTGGTTTTATAAATTGTATGTTAAAGACTTGTTTGAATCGATGCTTAGATTTAAGTTTAGGTTTCGACAAGAACAATGATTTTGCATGCTAATTTGTAATATGTAACTTGTGGATTTTTGTATGTTTGATAATTAGGGCAGTGGTATTAGAAGCATGTTTAGGTTTTAAATTGGTTAGTGGGTTAAGGATGTTCCTTATAAACCGAAACATTAGTTGTGCTTAAGCATTTGTTGTTTGCATGTAAATCTAGGTGTTAGGTTTCATCTAACCTGAGTAGAATGAATAAAACTATAGGCCTAGCGGTTGTTTTGATTTGTTGTGCTCACCTAGGGTATAAAACCTTAGCTAAAACTTGCATGTTAAATAAGATGATTGACAACCTTGCTTATTTGCATGTTTTCGATTTAAGACTCTTGTGCGATATATGTTAAGTCTTAACCGGATTAGCATAAAAATCTTTAGGGCTAGAGCGAAAGTTTGTCCTAAAAGAACTTGAGGAGTCTAGTAACTAGGTACAGAGCGAAAGCTCTAGTTGCGGTCGAAACGAATTTGAATTTTGAACATGCTAAATACTTGTCTCTTACCTTCTTGCATGCGAATCTACTTGTTAAAGAGTCTTTGGTGCTAAATGTTTTGTGAGAGATGATGATCACTTGTAAATATTAGACCTAGGATTTAATTTTCTGTTTTATTTCGTGCCTAGCATTAGTGGCAGCCCTATGGCTGCCGATCCTATCTCAATCCCCCATGATTTCGTGTGAATATGTATATATGTATATAAGTGTGACAATTATGTGCATATATGTTTGTGAATATTTTTATTAACATTCTCATGTTTCAGGTACCCTTAATCCCCGGCTAGAACGATCCCTACTTATTCTATACTACTAACGATTGTAGGGTTATTATTGCTTGATGCTCGCTTCGGCGACTCGTCAATTTTTGGCGCCGTTGCCGGGGATTATAAAATCTTGTTTTATGTGAATGTTAAAGTGTGTTAAAATTTGTGATGTATAGTTTGTTAGCAATCTGTGTCTCTAACTTTAACGTATACTTATATATCCTAACTGTCTAACATGACTTTCCAACTCTTGTATTTTTTTCTTCTAACCTTGAAAAATTTGTTGAAATCGTAGCTTGTATGAAATTGTATATTCTTGAATTTTAGTTTGTTGTTTTTGTTCGATTTTATGTGTTTTGTGTCTGTGCAGTCGAACTTAAAAGAAAAGTGCAGGAAATTCCAAACTTCTGCCTAAAACAGAATTCGGGCAGTGCAGTCCGTCAACTTTGGAAGGCCACCGTTTTCTTCTCACAGAACTTGGGAAAGTGATCCATACGCCGTTGGAAAGATCTCTGAGTCTATTTTCTGTAGGATTTTACAGAAGTGGATTTGGAGCATCGAGTCATTCCCAGTTTCAATTTGAGTGCACGAAGGTCAATCTGGCAGAACAGAGAACTGGGCAGATCATTCGGTCCGATACAAGGCCAAAGAAAGAGTACCTCCGCTGGTCCGATTGGGACAAACCTTATACCACTGAAAAGCTCTGTGTGTGCACTACAACTTTGATTTAGAACACGTTTGCATTCGGACAATGGAGCACACCCATAATTAGGCCTCAAGCGAAGCAGACACATCTGCCAAAGACCCTGCCCCTGCCTCTGTCCTGCAGCCAACCCTGCATGCCGAGGCCAGCATACACCTAAACAATCCTACCAAGCACATTGCCCCTTCTCATGCCATAGCCAAGTTGCAGCCTCACGCTGCCAAATACCCTGCACGCAAGCTGCTGCCCCTGCCCCTGCCCCTGCCGAAATCTGCTGCACCCAAGTTACTGAGGACACACCATTGAAGTTGAAGCCGTTTTCGGTGCCTTATGTTAACAATTTCGTGTAAGCCTTGGTCCGGCCGGTCAAGGCAGACACACCATTGAAGGCGAACCAACTCAAGAAGAATCCATGGGACATGGTCAAATTGGAGAGAAAAAGTGAGGAAACTCAAACACCAAACTGTACCCTAACAGAGTTCCGGCAGTGCAGCTCTTCTACTTTGGATGGCTGTCATTTTTTAACTCACAACACCTGAGAAGGCGTGTGATATATGCAAAGAAAGATCTGTGAGTCTACTTTCTATAGGATTTTACAGAAGTGGATTCGGAGTAGTATGCTGTTCCCAGCTTCAGTTTGATTGCAGCAAGGTCAGTCCAGCAAAGCAGGAAGCTGTGCAGACAGGTCCGATAAAACCCAAAACAGAGAATACTTTCGGTGGTCGGATTTTGGCAAACTTTATACCGTTGGAAAGCTCTTTGAGTTGGCTACAACTTTCATAATGGACACTTTTTCATTCGAGTAGCCTATCATGTAACAAATCAGGTATAAAGAGGTAAAGGTCTGTTCTGTTTTGCTGATAACTGCTGTTATTTTCAGCCAACTTTGCAGGGGCATAACCTTTCAGCTGCTTGGAGTTATGGGACGTACCACATATCTTCGTGGGACATCACCGAGGGGGGCTGCTGCCCCAACTGCGGAGCTGCACATGGCATGTTGAACACACAACACACATGGTGAAAAGTCTAAGCAATGGACTATAAACACAAAGCGCTACTTGGGAGGCAACCCAATTCGATCAAAGAAAAGTGAAGGAGCCATCACCGAGAGTTTGCAATTTCCTAACCCTTCTCTTTTCATTTGATTTGTGATGATATGTTGGAATGTGTTAGACAATTGCATGCTTAGGAAATTCGTTGATATAGATTTGTGCTTACATTGAGGACAATGTAATTTTCTAAGTGTGGGGTGGGATAACGTATTCCGTTTATGTTTTCGTGTGTTTAGTTTAGAAAAGAAAATTCAGAAAAATGTTCCACAAAAATAGAGTGTTTAAATTTGTTTGTTTCGAGTCTTAGGATGCCCCTAAAATGTCAATGATGTTTTTCTCCTCTTTGCATACATAGATGATAGTTGTGCATACAATTAAAATTGTGAGTTTCATGGATTTTGTGCATTGGTAGGAGCATGTAGGACTTGTTGATTAACGAAGCATGCATGTTTTAGCTAGTTTGTTTCCATAATAACCTATGTGAGCTTTAGAGCCAATTTGCTTTCTTCTTGAGTGATAAAAGATAAAATTCAATAGATTCGTAGGAAGCATGAAACCTCATAATTCTTTGCATATTCGATGACTATGTGCCATAGCTTTTTAATGAACTCTAGTATACTAGAACTTACTCTTGTTGATTTTCGAAACGTTTGTATCATAAAATACCTTGATTTTGAATGTGATTGAATAAAGATCATTTAGGTTTACCACCATTGCCAAATAAAGCATGAGCCCTATTGGAGCCCGTCGTGGGACACCTTAGTAAACCCCCTTTGAGCCTACGATTAGCCTTTTCTTTCATCACCCTTAAACACTTTCCATGAACTTAGTATAGTGATGTCTTGACCATTGTGTGTCGGCAAAGCTTGATTTTTAAAGGAGTTTTTGCGTGAAGTGATGAAGAAGAACAAGTATGGGGTAGACTTAGCCATGAATTTATGAAAAATGTATATGCATGCCGTGCCTTAGAAAAAGAAAGAATGAAAAATTTTGAAACATTTTTGCTCGGACCAAAAGAAAAAGAAAAAGATACCGAGAGCAAGAAAAGAAAGATGTAAGGCACGGCTTGAAAAAGAAAAGAAAAAAAATTTTGTGCATGGCTATTGTCTTGATTATTGTTGTAATGTTATGGGAGGAAAAGAATGAAGTATGGGTCCAACAAGATGAAATTTGACCCTTGGCGAGAAGACATAAGGAGATTTGAGCTTTGCCAAAGGCCACGGTGACGTTTTTAAGCATCCCTATCCAAATATCGAATACCTCTTAGCCTAGCCCCATTACAACCCTTTTATTGATCTTTTTCATGATTCTTAAGATGGTTAAACTTGATTTGTGGAGATTATCTCAAGAGTAAGCATATGGTTTTGGTTCATTGGTGCATATAGTTATCATATGAGGTTTTTCCATAAAAATTCACAAAGTGCTTTCGTTTCTTTGATATATGCAAGTCACTCTTTGTAATTCATTATCTTTCGCTTGCATATACTTATGAGTGAATTACCATGCTTCGAGAGAAAAGAAGAGAGTATGTCTAGTGAGGAGGATTGAATTAGCTTAACATGTCTACATGCTTACTTTTGTTCTTATATGTTCTTATTGATGTTACATGTTCATGAAGCTTGGAATTTTCATGCTTAGCATTCTCATGCATTAACTTGAAAGCTATGTGTACATACGAGCCTGAGACAAATTGTTAGGGGCAATATTTTGTTTACAGTCTAGTTTAATTTAGTTTGCTAAGGGACTAGCAAAGGATAAGTGTGGGGTAGTTGATAGGAGCACAATGTGCGATGATATTACATGCTTATGCCCTCGTTTATGCTTTGTTTAACCCTTATTTGTCTAAGATAGAGTCACAATATAGTTTAGTGTTAATTTGGTAGAGTTTGGCGAAAAATGGTTAAGAATCCGAAAAATGACCAAGTATGAGAAATCTGGAAAATAGTGAAAAATATGTCTTTTTCGTGATTTTGAGATGAGTAAAAGTGCGATCTATCCTTGTCCGAATTTAATGAAATTTGGTGTACTTAATATTCATATACTGAGGAATGTTGTGTTAAAATTTCAGATCAATCGGAGTTCGGGAAGTCACTCAAAAGATGGCTGCAAAACGGCAGTCCGAGCAAACCAATCCAGGGGCTTCCAGGATTTTCCTGGGACTTTGATCCAAATTCGAAAAATCATTCCCGACGATTCACAAGGAATTTGATCGAGATATTTTATGGGGAGATGGCTATATGTGTCTAGTTTATCTGAGACTTGGAATCACATCAATTGGATCTCCGAGAAGGGAGATATGTCGGATTTACTGGGGCAAGGTCATTCCAGCCGAGTTGCTGCCGGTCTTGTGTTCTTGCGGGTTTGGGGCATTTTTCCATGGACCAAGCTCACCAAATGGAGTTGTCAAGCCTACACAAGAAGTTCATGAAGATATGCAGCCCAATCCAAGGAAGAAAATCAGAAAAAGAAGTTTCCTAATAGAACCAAGAAAGGAAGGAACCAAAACCTTGTTGCACAAGGATTGCCTTTGCCGATTTGGACTAGGTTTTCTACCTAGGGTTTCTGCCGAATTTGCCTCTATATATAGCCATGTTTTCCCACAGAAAAACTATCTCATCTCAAGCTTAAACACAAGGCCTAAACTCTACCAAAATTCCCCAAAGATCCTAGACAAAAACCTTAACCGAAAACCACCTTCACCTCACCTCAACCAAGTTTCTGCTTTGCCGAACCTTGGATTTTCTACCTCCATAACCTACTGCCGACGTGACCTATTGCCGTGCAGCCTCACCCCAGCCTCCATACTTCGCCGGATCCACACGACGTGAAGCTCTCAAGGTGTCTCAAAGTGTGATCCACTCCCCTCTTTCGGTTTAGTAATTTTTGTTTAGTTATGTTTAGTTTTGTCTATGAAACATTCATGTATGTTTGGTGTTGGTTTATATGTCTATGTATGAATCGATTTTGGTTTTATAAATTGTATGTTAAAGACTTGTTTGAATCGATGCTTAGATTTAAGTTTAGGTTTCGACAAGAACAATGATTTTGCATGCTAATTTGTAATATGTAACTTGTGGATTTTTGTATGTTTGATAATTAGGGCAGTGGTATTAGAAGCATGTTTAGGTTTTAAATTGGTTAGTGGGTTAAGGATGTTCCTTATAAACCGAAACATTAGTTGTGCTTAAGCATTTGTTGTTTGCATGTAAATCTAGGTGTTAGGTTTCATCTAACCTGAGTAGAATGAATAAAACTATAGGCCTAGCGGTTGTTTTGATTTGTTGTGCTCACCTAGGGTATAAAACCTTAGCTAAAACTTGCATGTTAAATAAGATGATTGACAACCTTGCTTATTTGCATGTTTTCGATTTAAGACTCTTGTGCGATATATGTTAAGTCTTAACCAGATTAGCATAAAAATCTTTAGGGCTAGAGCGAAAGTTTGTCCTAAAAGAACTTGAGGAGTCTAGTAACTAGGTACAGAGCGAAAGCTCTAGTTGCGGTCGAAACGAATTTGAATTTTGAACATGCTAAATACTTGTCTCTTACCTTCTTGCAGGCGAATCTACTTGTTAAAGAGTCTTTGGTGCTAAATGTTTTGTGAGAGATGATGATCACTTGTAAATATTAGACCTAGGATTTAATTTTCTGTTTTATTTCGTGCCTAGCATTAGTGGCAGCCCTATGGCTGCCGATCCTATCTCAATCCCCCATGATTTCGTGTGAATATGTATATATGTATATAAGTGTGACAATTATGTGCATATATGTTTGTGAATATTTTTATTAACATTCTCATGTTTCAGGTACCCTTAATCCCCGGCTAGAACGATCCCTACTTATTCTATACTACTAACGATTGTAGGGTTATTATTGCTTGATGCTCGCTTCGGCGACTCGTCATAATGTAATAGTGATTTACGGAAATTCGTATTTCACACTCTTTTAACTAGTCGTTGTGCGATGTCTGGAGTGATTCCGATAGTTAAAAACTGAAAAACGTTTAAGTTTCGATGGGTCAAAAGTTGACTTTTTTATCTGTTGTAAATTGTGAAAAGTTTCATTCACGAAAGTCATAGAGCTGGCCGATGCGAGTTCGTGGACATGTGGTAAGTGTAATTTAGAGATTCTATGAAGAAGTTATGGTCAGTCAAAGTTAATTTCCGATTTTAAAATGGGTATAAATAAAAGGGAAAAATTTGGGAAAACCTAATTTGAGAAAAAAAAAAATCAGTTTTCTTCCTCCCTTTCCCGCAGCAGCCTCTTACCTCGATCTCCAATCTTCTCCCGACCATAACTTTGTCGTCTGGCTACGGAATCAAGCATGGTTGGTACCGTTGGAAATCTCTTGAGTTCCTCTTTCTATCCATACCAGACCCATACCTTGAAAGCTGCAGTACGCAGTGCAGGAAGGCCCGAAACATACTGCATTTGTCAATGGCGGAGCTCCGAGCCTTTTCCGGCGAAACCGAGTTCAAGGCTTGCATCCACCGGTCGACCTTCTTCCTCTGAACCTGTCTACGTCGGTCTTGGGGCTCAATTTGCTGTGTGAAGTGAGTAAACAATTAGCTCAGTGTTTATGTTTCAATCTTATAAAGCCCTGCATCTTAGTTTCAATATTAAACAACTCAGTTTTGTTAGTTTGGTTTCCTTTTTGAATTTGTCTGATTACTGGTGTGTTGTGGTTTTGCTAATTGGTGTGTTTAGATGGTGTGTCGTCCGTGATTTTGTTATATAAAGCTTTCTACTGGTGTGTGTTTCAAAGTTGGATAGTAGTGAATGTATAATAGACTACTGAATTGAACATACACAGGCATTTCGATTTGATGCAATACTAACTTATAGGACTAGTAAATTTGCAGGGTTGAGTGCAAGTTCAGTTAGTTTGTGCATTACAATCACTGAATATGTTCTTGTATAAAAATAAAAAGTAATTCAGTGATAAATGGTATGTCCTGGTAATTAGTTCATGTAAATTTATCATAGCTTAACGTTAGTACTCATTTCTAGTTCTTAATATACATCTGTATTAGTTGAGTTCTTCTGCTTTTCTTATTTCAATGTTAAGGAAAGAAGACATCCATGCATTTTAATATAATAAGAGTCTTTCAAAGGCTTTTTATTTAATCATTTGTCTAGCTTCACTCGCTTTATATGGTGGTGGCTATGTGTGTTTAGTTAAGATTTATGGCTTTGTGATCGATAGTGTGAGTTATTACTTCTCTCAGATCAACTAATTGAATTGAGATCGATTGAGTAGATATCGGGTGAAAGGTTTATTTCCTTTTGGCTTTGGGCATATAGCAATTTGCGGGTTTAGTGGGATACAATATCAAGTACTGAATCAGGATTGTATATTTCTGAGTGATGTGTTTTGGGAATCCGAGTGTCTGGTCCTTACTTTTATTTTGGTTTTGTGATTATTAAGTTATGGTTTCATTATTCTTTAGGTGCTTAGGTAAGACGCAGCGGGAGTACGAGGTGAGTAAATCTCACAATGTTCATATTTAATACGATTTAATTATAGTATATTTGTTTTAAATTGAATGAAGTTGATCGACTACGGTTTATTGGTAAGTAAAATGAGTTTAATATAATAATTTTTTTAAAAGTTTTTTTACGATCAATGACTATAGTTGGTATTAGTGGACAGTTCCTGAGTGAATGCCTACGTGTGTGTGTGTATATATATATATATATATATATATATATATATATATATTTACGTAAAATATTTGTATGGATGGTGTGCTTTGGGGTGATTTATCTTGTTATGAAATTGTTATGATTGTGAATGTGGGATGTGTGAATGGATTGGTATGAAACAAACGGCCAATATAAGATCTTGCCTATAGAGGTCGAATTGGGATCTTATATGTGTGTTGTGTGAATGTAAGATCTTGCCTATGGAGGTCGAATTGGGATCTTACAAAAAGGATTTTCCCTAGGTCGAATTGGGATCTTACATGTGTGGCGGGGAAATGATCTTGCCTATAGTGGTTGAATTGGGATCCTTGTGGTAAATATATCGGGTAACAAGTCTTGGCTTGGCTACGATAAGTTAGAACTCTAGTCTGTCTGCTTTTGTATGAGTTGGATGGGAATGACAAAGGTCATTTGCCCTGAGTTGATTCTATTGATTGATTGTGCGTTGTTTTTCTTGAGTTTAAGATGGCAACATCTTGGCTTCGTTTTGGGGTCGTCGGAGTTCTTATTTACTTTCATTTGTTATATATTTATGTTAATTGTTTGTGCGTGGTTTCCTGAACTAAGCTAAATGCATGAGTCACGATTTTAATTGTATGTACGTGATTTCCTGAACTGAGTTATATGCAGGATTCACGAAACTGTGTAAGATTTATACCTTCCTGAACTATGATTTTAAGCAGGAAAGTTTGAATCTTACCTTGTATTTTTGTGTGCGTGTAGTATTATGGTTTAAGTATCGTTGCGTGAGTCTGAGTTTACTCATACGAGCTTTTAAAAGCTTATCGGGTTTGTTGTTTACAACCCGGTGCACCAATCCATGGTGTAGGGTTAATTGTGTAGGTGCAGATTACCGGAGTTGAGGCGGCGGTTGATTGTGTGAGTAGAACCACTTCTACTCATTAGTCTTGTTTTTGTTTTAAGTTTAGTGAGGCATGAGTGAACAATTACATTGTATGATACCTCACAATTTGTGTAAGATTGGAAATGCACAAATTATTTTTTGTTCGTTGTAATTATTGAATTATCACGTTTTCGAATTTGAATTTTATCGGTTCAAATTCGGGGAGTGACAGTTTGTACGGGAGAAGTGATGATTTTTCTGAGTACAAGCCGTGGTATTTATAAAGGAACAAAGGAGGGGTGAATCGGCACAAACAAGTTTGTGTCCGATATGGATTTGGTTCTTCTCGGCAGCCTTTCCTTCTTCCTTTTGATTTCTTTGCCGAATTCTTCTAGCTTTATTCTTTGATTTGCACAGCTTGAATCCATCTCCAAGTCGGCTTGCTATTCCTTGTTGCAATCGGCAACTCCTCTTTGCATTGCAATTCCTTTTCCTCGTTGCATTTGGATTTCTTTCTCCATGTTGGATTCAGCTTCTCTTGTTCTTTTCTTTTTCCGAATTCTTCTTTATTGTTTGCCGAATTCTTTCCTTGATTTCCTGAAAATACGAGGAGAGAAATTCATTCACGACGAGGTAGAAATATTACAGAAACATCGAAACATTAGACTCTTAATCCGATAAGGATTCCTAGTTCCACAAGGAGTCCTACTCTAAATTAAACTCTTGATGAATTCTGCGGTTTTTACTCGTTTAAGCACGAAATGCAATCAATTCTACCAAGGACTCCTAACTCGACTAAATGACTCGATTTTACAACAATAAGAGCTCTACCAAGTAAAAACATGTTAAGAATATCGGACATAGTGCTCCTATCAGCCCAGCATCCACTTAACGCACCTAAACACCCGCCTAAGCCCAACTTGATTAACTTCATCGCCTAAACATGTTTCTGGACATGTATGTTGTGAGTTGCCACTGGTTTCTTAAATTCATACAAATTTGCAACTGTTAGTTAGTTTAGTCAATGGGGGATAATTATACGCCAGTACTATATATAGAGTTTTGACATCTATGAGTTAATACCTATTGAAATCCAATCACTGATTTATTTTTCTAAAGAAACCGGCAAGAATGAGATTGGGATTTGGTGACATAGTTGGTCGAAGCACCTTGATTATAAGAATCATATATGAGATTTGTAAAGCTCGAGGACTAAAATACCTCTTCGCACGAATAAACATATGGCAGGTATCAATACGTCACTTGAAAATCCCTATCTAAAAGATAAACGATACTACTAGAATATTTGATCTTATTGAAAATTAACACCTTGAAGAAATACGTCTCAAGAATTCACAAGATCATAGATTAATCAAAATTATTTAATTTTAGTCATATTGGAAGCTAGTCCACTTCGTTACATCATGTAGCCAATTATCCGCTTTATTTTGATTTACTTAACTTACGATAGGATGTAATTGAGTTTTTTTTTTTAGTAATATTTTTTTTAATCGGGAAAATTAAATAAGAACATAAATATAATATCAGAAAAGAAATTAAATAATTTTACAATATATTGAAATGACCAATATGTTACAATATATTGAAGTGACTAATATGTGGCTCTGCCTTACGGGAGCTAGATGACCATTTTGGCCTAGTCTTTGGAATATGCTTTGCATCTCTCCGCCATTTCCTGAGGGGTTCGAATGCTATGCAGCTCCTGTCCTTTTGGGCCGTTCTAATTAAATCATCTGCAACTCAAATCTGGGTCTTACCTTCCCTTTCGCGGGGATGAAATCATCAAATAATAGCCACTTTGAGTGGATACACTTAAAGACATTGCTTGGCTTGCAATGCAGAATTCAAATTTGTCGAGAGATATATAGGAGCACTTGATTAATTAGTAAAGGAGCCAAGATTAGTCTGCCCTACCAAATAAAAAATTGATCGTGAAGAAAAGGTGACAGAAAAGTTAACTAATTAAACAAGTAATTGAGAGGGAACAGAAACAGGTAAGCATGCATGGTGCTGAGAAAGCAGCCTGCATATCTCTACGAAAAGATGAGCAAGAAAAGGGCATGTTCCACTTTGTCCTCTACCTCAAAACACCAAATTCTTACATTCCCTTCATATTAGATTAATATCTTCATGTCTAATCAATTAGTTTATTCCCAAGTAACACTGCCCAGAAATTATTCTAGGATCTAAGGATGAGGATAATCATGTTCTTAATAAACAATTGTACAGGAATATTTGATTAATCCTCTATTCTATAGTACTCCTCAGCCTCATGATGAACTAAAGTGCTCCCACTTTTCAGAGCTCGCTCTTTGATTATCCTGTTAATTGATTAAGTTTACTTTGAATGATTGAAACTTGGGATGTCAGCATCGTCTTTGTGGAAAGTTGATGATGACTAGAAAGTGGAGGGGGATGCATTATTCAGTATTTTCTTACAAGACAACCCTTTTCTTTTTGAGGGGTTTAGGTGAACCAAATTCGACTCGGACCTACGTGATGAAACTTCTATTTTCTGTGTTTGATGGATGCAGTAACACATGCATATATATGTGTGGGTGTCATGGTCTCTGGGTGGAGTTTAATCTTCTTCTTTCTGGGAGATAACAAATGCAAAAGGATAACCAAAGTAGGTTAAAAGCAAAGCTTAACTAACGCAAAGTTTAAAGCATGCTTATCTCTAGCTTGTCTCATATTCTTCAAGAAAAACGAGTGCTTATTATATGCATCTAAAAGAAGACTTGACCAGTTGGCTGCTCGTTTGTTTACGCAGGAAAGAACCAAATATTGGTTATGGGAAAAGGGTTTTATTACTGTGATGATAAGCTAAGCAAAGGAAAGCATGGAAGCTTTCGTGGGGGGAAGACTGAAGAGGAAGACTTGTAAAGTTGAACACCGGCCTTTCTTGAATTGAACTGAAAAGTTAAAGTGGTTGAGGGGTCGAATCAATGAATCAATGGATCATGGAAAGGTGGACGATTTTACCGCCCAGTTAACTTGGTTGAGCCGCCGACAAACATGGTGGTCGGTCACCGGCCTCATGCATGGTAAAACGAAAGTGTGGTGAGCTATTTCAGGCAGACCTGCCGGCTCGATCTTTCAGTGGACTGGAGCATTAAGATTTAGACCTAATTTTTATAAGGTAGAAACCGATTGTGTTATAAGTTGGAAACTTGTCGGGGTCTGATGGGAAGGATCTTAACATCTGGAAGGCATGGAGTATGTGGATTTAAATGGTTTGAGCAAAGCTTGTGCGGCTGGGAATCTCATTGCAGACTAGTGACCGGGTGATCAAGAGAGTAGTGGTTATTTAGTCCGAAGATGCATTAATTCAACGGAAACCAAGCAAAGATGAGGTTTTTTCCTTTTTTTTTTTCTTTTTTTTTTTGAGAAGGCAAGCAAAGATGAGCTTCGTAGCTAGCGAGGTTATACGCATCCTTACATGCGTGACGGAAGTAATCTCACATACATAAGCAGTTCCACATTAAAAATTAAAAATAAAAAAAATACAAAGAACATATAACAAATTATTTGAACAGTAATAATATTGAATAGTACAAATATCCAAATAATAAATATAGAATAAAATTGTCGTAATAATAATAATAAATCAAATAGTCCTAATCATAATCCGAAATTTTCAACCAACTCGTAATTAAGCATTACCAAGTGTACCCAAATGTCTCGTTCGGTTCACAGAAAGGAAAATAATTTATTTGCCTTTCCCATGAGAAGGGAAAGAAAAGAGAAATAAAAATTTCTCGAAAACTTTCCATTCCGATGTTTGGTAATATAAGGAAAATCATCCGGAAAGATGTTAATTAATATAATTAAATCATGTATTGTGAGTAAAAAATGTAAGGAAAAAATGTGAGAAAGTGGTTCCATTAGATTTTGAGAAGAACCACCTTCCTCCCTATTTTCCCTTCTATCAAGAAAGTGTTTCCCTTCCTTATAGCATTCCAAACGCAGAAAAGAACAATTTTCTTTTCCTGAGGCTTACTTTCCGCGAAACAAACGACACCAAAGTATTATGAGCTGATAGAAACCCTACTAATGGCCGGCCGTTTGACCGAACCCAAGAGCTCTCACGCCCCTTGCCACCCCCTCTCCCACTAGAGCACCAAAGCACCCCTTGTCGTTGGCGAAGCTACATCAAGCTCTAATGGAAAAAAATTTGCCAACAAAATATCTTGATCAATCATACACTCGGATTAATTGGGTATCGAGTCAAAAGAAATATGACGTAACAGAGGCTGGAGCGACCCTAGGTTTCATATCTTATGGTGTGTCGAAAATTTATCAACTTTTTAAAGATGTTATTTCCAGGCCCTTTGGTATGATATTTGCTATAAACGATCCATTAATGGCTGATGCTTGTATTCTCATATGCTAGTAACTTCTTCAGTATAAAGAAGGATCACACATTTAAACCAAAAAGACTAGTCTTGTGCGTGAAACTCGGAATATAAATGTAACACATTCACTTCTCTTTTAAGAAAAACTAGAAAACACATTCACATGTTGGTGATAATAGTATGGTAGCTCATTTCTAAAATCCAATACACCACACAAGTGTATATAAAACCTGGTCTAGGATTCCCTTCGTAAAACCAAATTAAAAATCAGAGAGATTTTATACTTATGGTGCAGGAAAGGAGAGTGGTTGGGTGTTTTGTTTGCATCTCAAAAAGGCAGATGTGACATGAAAGATGGCCACAAGGTATAAAGGCATAAAGGTTGGGAGTTGGAAGATAGAAGAAAACGCCACCCTGCCTTTTTTTTTTCTCATCAAAACTTTTCCTGCATATAGCCAAAGCAAAACTGCAGCTTTCCAATTTGTGTTCGAGTATATTTCTGAACACACCAACTAGCTACTTCTCAATTCTTTGTAGCTTTGTGCTTGACCATCTTCTTGCTATCAAATTCTCTCCCGAGTTAAAATATGACTACTTATTATATTCCTTTGTTGTTTATTGTTCTAATTCGAGAGGCTAATGATGCATGTAAATTTGTATATATGGATTAGAATAAGTAGAATGTGAGCAAAGTTAATGTTGGTTTTGTTGTTTATATGAATGTTTATGTCACACATGCGTGGTTGGCACCAATGGGGCTGCATTTGTTTGTTTCAGCCATGACAGAAACATTTTTGTCATATATGTTGCGTCATCTTTTGTGCCTTTTAACCCACAATCAAATCCCACAAGTGAAATGAAATTCTGTGTCGATACATATTGCAGAATTGACTAGATATATATATTGACTTTACGAGTATGAAACGAAAGAAGAAAAACGCCACTAGCTAGTGCATAATATCAATTGAAGCTGCATAATTGGACAAAGGAAGCTGTGGGGTTTACGATCGAAAGGAGGTCGGCCTGGTTGGAAGTGAAAGAGATAACACGCCTGCATCATGCATGTAGGGCTCGCAGCTCGATCGCTCCTTCTACCACATATTTTATCGAACTCGCTCAATTATCTCTGTGTTTTGGTATACTTTAAATGATGGATGAGACTCTACTAGTCGAGAAGCATCGCCTTTCGTCTTGTTCTGTAGCTTCGCTTCCCTATCTCTTTCACCTTCAGCTTCACTGCATTAATGGCTTCAAGCTAAGCTCCATGTTAACCATATGTAGCCTTTCACACCACACCAGCAAAGACAAAGATGCAATTGCTAGCTCTTATTCTTATCTAGCTAACTGAGTGAGAGAGATCGATGGAGATTGAGTGTGAAAAATACAAGAGCAGAGACACATCGATGCTTCTGAATTAAGATAGCAAGTGGCCATGGAGGAGCCTTGTCTGTTGGTGGCAACATGGACCAATGCATCGCCTTCTTCATGTGCCTGCTTCTTCTCTTTGCCCATATTCACCTCATCATGCATGGCATCCCACATTTTGTGTTCTCTTCTCTACCACTTTAAATGCATGTCCTCATGTCCAATGCCAATTCCTCACTTTTGTCAATAATAACGGTTCCTTACCCGACTTACGTTTACGTATGCTTTAGAAAGCAGTTCACCAACAGCCGACAGAGTCGCAGATCCATCCTAACAACGGATCCTTTCGAGAAATTCGACCCTTCCATGTTTTCGGAGCCAAATGACTGAATGTAGACACGACACTGTCCGAAAGGGCGATACCATCATTGAACATTCAAAAGACAACAATCCCACTTCACACAGAATTGATAAAACAGGAGACTTGAATTGAGAACCAAGTAAAGGGGAGGAATGCCTCATCTTTATTGATCAATGAACATGTAATTGATAAATATATTCATCATTATAAATACTATTAACTTTTGGGGCTACAAGCATTGATAAAATTTAAAAAATTATAATTTAAATTTCATGCAAAAAAAAAAAAAGCTCCAGGAAGAAGGAGGTGAGCATCGTCCGGCTGTTAATGGGTTCCCATTCCCTCTTCCTCTTGTAAGGTTCTTTTCTTTACCCTCCAATACCAAATGTATCTGATTACCCCGCCAAACTGTTGACCATATTTACATAAATTATGAACTATACCTTCACTCCCACTATTATCATTGTCTTAATCCGTCAGCCACCACATTGATGCTACTCGGCAGCCAATCTCCTTGTCTCCGGCAACCCGAATCTCCATCAGCTTCGAGTCTAACAACCATTGACTCGTCGAGTGTTACACCTATGCGGGACTTTAGCTGTTGGAGGCTCGGAACCAGAACCTTTTCTGTCCATTCGTCTAAGCCGGTCTTGCCTAACCATATCCCACTAAGGATCCTTTCAACAGTATCATCTTGCAATTCAAAGGGAACCCTGTCGCCCATGATCATTGAAAATCTTCTCGTGATCGAGTTTGTGATGTTTTTCCGTATGGGATTAAAGTCCACTGGCTTGAACACAATGGCATCGTCAACAGAATCAAGCAATTCCCTTGGAACTGATGAAGGTGTACTTGTGAGCAATGACCTGTTATTGAGGCGGTTCTCATCGTCATGATCAACTGTTACATCACTTGAATTAAGTGAGCCATCTGTTCGGTCATCCTCAACATCAGCAGCTTCATTTAAATCGAATCCTAGTCCAGAACCAGCATCATTCCTAGGCTTTCTGGCTCTGTCGTCATCACTCTGTAACCAACTCGCTCGCCGTTTTGCACTTCTTCCACAAAGGGATAGCTTTAACTGCCAACCACTCCTAGCTATACAAGAAAGCTTTTCTTCATGTGAATTGCCCTTCGATAAGTGTTTCAGATTTTCTGGCAACCAATTTGCAGCGAGTATAAAGATGACATTTCCAAGACTGATTTCACGGCCATAAGAGTCGGCAAGACGACCTCTCTCCATAGCACGTTTTATGCTCCCGCGAACTATCATATCTGCTTCATCAATGTCCTCAAGCATAATTACAGAAAAGGGGTTCCTCCTAACTGCCTCTGCTATTCGGTCCACCACCGTTTTTCCACGGAAACTCATATCTGAATCCCAACTACCACGTTTATTGTTAAGAGAGATCATCACCGGGGTGGACCCAGATACCATTTCGGAAAGAGCTGATGCCATCTTCTTCTTGCCAACACTGTCCGGACCCATGAACAACAACCACATGTCTCCCCTTGCTCCCGCACCACGCCTCTTTCCATTACCCAACTTACAATTGGTTATTGTTGCAGCAACAGCGGTTGCTGCATCCTGCTGCCACCACACCTCCATCAAACCCTTGTATAGCTTTTTGAATGAATCTGCATCTAAGTTGCAGAATTGCTTATCATCTGTTTGCCTTTCCAGGACCTTGATCTGTGGTTCAGAAGGCATGCAGCCCATAAAGTCTTTGACACGCTCCTGATGCATTTGCTCGGGAGTGGTGGTTTCAGTGACTTCTTTTTGCCCAAGAACCAGGTCCGTCCTTACAGGGCTTCGTGGATGTGAAACTGCTGCACGTTCAGATGATTGGCTGGTCTGTAGATTTGTGTTCAATTGTAGAGCCCCAAAGCTTTTGTTTGGTTGCAATTTCGGTTGGAAAGGTTGGCGACCAATCAAGTTCATATTGTACATACCAGTGATTGAGAGAGGTTTGGGAGCAATTCTCTCTGAGCTGAAACTATGCTGATGAAAATTAGGATGAAGGCGCATGCATGTATCTTTCCATTCCTTTCGTAATTCTTGAGTCTTCTGATTTAGGGTCTGATCTTGATTCTTGATCTGAAGAAGAAAAAAAAATGTAATCCTATTAGAACCAAAAAGAAAAAGAACATAAAATTAAAGTTCTTTAGCAGTTTGACTGAGGTCAACTCACCTGCAACTGATCTGATGTTTTGACAGTACTATCCTGGGCTTTAGCATTCTGCAACCACTGTGGTAGTGCTGGTTGGGCTGCTTCTGATTTTGATTCAGAGGATGATTTCTCAGACTCCTTCGCAACCAATTTTGCTACTTCTTGTTCACAAGTTTCTGTACATTGCGGGCAACAGCTTGTTCTTCGTGCAGGATCCAAGTTCTCAGTCACAAGCCTTGGTTGAGCAGTTGGAAAGCCTTTCAATGGAGATAAAGATTCAACTGAGCTACTAAGGATCCCGTTTGTCGTCCCCATCCTAAAAATCAAAAGGCTTTGGTAAATAAATTAACAAAAACAAAGAACAAACTTCAGCAGGAGGGACAGCAAACCCTGGAAACTCATACTTTGCCCTGGTCATGATTTACTCAAACTACCATTAAGCAACAGGAAGTTCATATCTTTTCGGAAAGGTTTAACAGAAAGTTTATATTGAAGCTACAATTAGACCCTGCCAAGTAACAAATATAAGTTGAGACTCCATCAGTTACTCTTGATTTCAAAAGTAAAGAACTCCTTCCATAATAGCTTTGCACAGAAGAATTAATAGAGAAGTACTAAAGCTTCCATACACAGCAATATGTAGCATTCATCAATTCAGATACTTCAAGGTTTCAGAAAAACAGAGCATCCGTACATAAATAGAAGAACAATTCAATGATCCAATTCAAGTTAGAAGAGCACGCATACCTGGGAAACAATCCCGAAAGCGGCGTCCTGGCAGCAATGGGCACTGCCTGCAGATCCCAATCAGTTTCCATCGAAGGATGATAAACTTGGCATCTCAAATACGTCTCACAAGTAGCAGTCCCTATCACCCAAAGCCGGCCACTGCCATTAACACCACCCTCTCCAAACCTCCCCAACACCTTCCCCATTTCCGCCACCGCCGCCCGCCCCGCCTCCGAAACCACCTGCTGGCCACCGGAGCCGGGCGGAACTCCTCCCAAGCTAACAGGCTGCTCCACCAGCCATTTCAAATCCCCCAAATCAAGAATCATCCCTCTCCCATTCGAACTCGCCATCCTCGTCTCAACTAAAGACATCAACTCTTTCATCTTCCCCAATATGGAAGAACAAAACTCCTTCTCCAAATGAACAATCTCCACATTTTTCAACTGCCCTTCTCCCAATTCAGCGCTCTGAATCCGCCGGAACAGCTCTTTCGTCACAGCCTCCGGCTCCGAATCGCCGACCAATACCGGATTCCTCTTCTTACCCTTAGACAAAATATCAACAACTTTCTTAACCTCCTCCCCACGGTTCTGCCCCTGCAGCCGAGGATTCAGGTACATGTTCCGGCCGACGGGCGGTGCCTCCGGCCGGAAACCCAATCCGATTGGGGAGGAATTCGCGGCGGCGGTAGAGGTCGCTGCCGCCGCCGCGGATGAAGAGTTTAGAGACTGTTCTATGGTGGCCTTAACCGCCGGACTCGAAAAACTCGCCTCCCGCATGACCCGACTAACACTCGGATCATCGAGAATCGAGATTATGAGCTGCTCGAGCTCGACCTTGACTGCTAAAAGCGGCTGCTGCTGCTGCTCCGGGCAGCCGCGGCGCTGGTGGGCCTGGGCCCTCTTCAAGGCGGCCATGAGGGCATTGGAGATTGGCGGCTCCATCCCGGGGCTCATGTTCTGCGCCGTGGGCAGCCGCTCCAGGGCTACACTGAAGCAGAGCTCGAGTGCTCTGCACTGGAGCGGGTGAGATGAATTGGGGTGTGATTTGATACATGCTTGGCGGAGGAAGCCGGTGGGGGATGAGAGAAGAGTTGCCGCTACATGAAGCGGCGTCGTTTGGCCGTGGTTGCGACGACCCGCTTCGGCGATCGAGTGGTTCAAGACGCTGGCCGCCTCCGGCGTTAAGGTTTGCTGGATCGTGCTCAGGCCTGCTCTCATTTCTTTATCAAAGATTCCGTCTTTGAATAATTCTACCTGAGCTCTGACGCTGCCTCTATGAGTTGGGTTTTGAGATATGAAATTGAAAATTCAAGCTTATCAGGAATTTTTGAGTAAGAGAGGAGTTGAGTTACCCCACCAATGAAAAATGGTTACAGGTCCAGCCGTCCAGGTGTGGATGCCTTGGTTTCAAATTAGACAAAATTGCATTTTCAGGGTCTGATGGGAAAAGAAAAAACCAATCTCTACAAAATTAGCTTTTTTACAACCAAAAAAATCAAAGGAAAACTATGGCTCTCTAGTTATATCCACTTCCTTCTTCTTCTTCTTCTTCTTCTTCTTCTTCTCTGCTTCTAAATGTTTGCTTTCCTTTTTCTGCCTTTTCTCTCTCACCAACCGTGTGTCACACAGAAAAGCTATGTGAGAATTCAACGCGAAAAGGAAAGATCATATCCCCTCTTTCACAAGAACCCCCTCTTGCTTTCCCACTTTCTCTCTCTCTATCTCTATCTGAAGGAGTAACATTTATAAAAGTGGTAAAATAAAAGGTTAGGAATAAAAACAGAGAGACCTGGTAAAGTAAAACTGAACCCAATTCTTTACTGGGTTCACGAAACTCTAACTAAAAGAGGAGCACAGAAGCTTGGTTAGTTGGGGAAGACTTTGTTGGCTGGGGAATATTGGTGGATTGAGAATTTATGAAAAACAGGGAATTGGAACTTGGGATTTTAGAAAATGCGTAAAGCTTGCAAGGATTTCTGGAAAATGATTTTCTGACCAGTGATGACCACAGCAATCTGCTTTCATTCTTTTTAGGACTAAATCATGTACTTTTGGACTTTCATCAATTCGGTCTTTAAATTTCTAATTTAGTCAAAAACGTTTTCGTAATTTACAATCTCATCAAATCGATTTAATCTATTACCAATCCTTCAAGTATCACCGTCAACTTGCTAACCTGGCAAGTGCAGATTTGACAGATCAACTTGTGAGACGTTCTTATAGAGAAACTTCCCAAAATACCCCATCAATTGTGTTTTTAATGACAGATCAACTTAATGGATTGGTAACAAAATAGATCGATTTGATGAGATTGGAAAATACGAGGACTTTTTTTATTAAATTAAAAGTTTAAAGACTGAATTGATGAAACTCCAAAAGTACAGGGTAGTAAGTAGAATTGAATCCTTCTTTTTATGTATATTATTCTGTTTATTATTGAATTAATTGATTCGGATTTTTTAGATTTCTTATGATTCTTTTCAAAAGATGATGTTGATTGTAGCTAATCTTTTCTTTGCTTAAAAAACTATGGGAATCAGAATAACATTACAATCTATCATTCTACCTAATGCTAATAGTAGCGGGACGGCTATTTATTCACTTTTATGACAATAAAAATGGTTGAAAAATGTTGGCGAAACCTGATTTGGATAAAAGTTCTTTAATTTTTAGACTAAATATTTTTCAACCTTTATATCTTCAAAGAATGTAAGATTGTTCATTGTTTATGCAACTACCGAATTGTCACTTCAAAATTTAATGACTACGATTAGCTCTTAATTTCATTCACGAAAATTCATTACATCTCCATAATTTTAAGCACAACTTGACATTGTTGTAGAATGTTCATACATAATAATTCATTAAATCTCCATAAGTCAAAAAATATATATTATTAATATTTAAAAACGCAATATTTTCTTTAGTATTCAATATGTACATTGTCCGTCATATACGAATATTTTTTCTTCTATAAAAAGGATACTCTTATGTTTATTCTCGTATATCTCATTATCTCAATCGTCAGTTACGTATTTACATATGAATTACACTATATATGTTATTTCAAAACAACTGATACATTAGAACATACAAACTCTAATCAAGAGTTAGTTTAAAACATTACACATTTCTCGTAATACCAAAAAAATCTAGAATCGGAAAAGGAAAATTCCGACCAAATAAAGGTGGATTTGCATGAATCTTGTTCATAACAGGGTGTTGTCAATATTAAAGAGATAATGGAAGGAGAGACAGAGACACACTTTTGCTTTTTAAGAGAAGAGAGAACAAGTAAAAAGGAAACTCCCATCAGAATTCATTGACCGACTTTCCATCTGTCTCACATTGACTCCCTCTCTCTCTCTCTCTTTTTTTTTAATTCATATTTCCTCTTTTAATCTCCAACGGTGACTCAAAATCATATCCCAGCTGCACCCACTGAAGCGTCACATCACGCGCCGCGCAGTCCAAGTCTTCCCCAATGCGGATTATTTTAAACGCGTCTTGGAGTCGACTGGGGAGAGCCCTTTTTGTACCTTTTCACACGCAACTCTATCGCACGGTCATAGCTTTTAAGTTTTAACCCTTTAGTCTTTCTCTCTCTTCCTTTTTGTAATCACACTCCTCTCTCTGTTTCTCTCTCTTATTTTTATTTTTATGCATGCATCACTTTTTAACTACTACACTTTTTTGTTTGGTTAATTTAATTTAATTTAATTTATTTTTATCTTCTAAAAAGGTATATATGGTTGGAATTGGAAAACGGCATTTTCAGTCATAAAAAGCACGTCATGCTCTTACAATTAATTTAATTTAATTAATTTTTGTCTAGATCTTTTGAAGAGAGGTGAGAATTCTGAAAAGGATAGACTTTGGACGAGAATATTGGTTTTTGACAACAACAAAAAAGAAAAAAAAAAGAGGAAATTTGGTATTCTCACATTCGAGATTGCAGAATCAGTTATGTTTTTCTGTTTGACTAAATTAATATTCAGTAATATCATACTATAAGATTTATATAATGTTGTCATTGTCTATCTTAATCTGGCATGAGTTCTAATTTATCTGTCGACTGTCGTGATAAACCTACTTGTCATCAAGTACCTTCATTAAAGGGGGAAAATGCCGCCTATGAAAGTCGGACCATCCATGTTGCATATCACAAAGATATTGTAGACGACCGATGATGACAAGTCGACAACCGTGAGCCACTCTAGTAGATCTAATTCCAAAATTTCGTAAAAAATAATTTAAAGTCGGATTCAGAAATCAAGCAAAGTTACAAGAGAAAAATAAAAAATATGCTAACTAAGTTGCCAAGAAACTACTTTTACATAACAAAACCAGGATAATAGACACCTCTACACGGCTACACTCAACAAAAACAAACACCTTCTATACCATAGAAAGACCAAATTATTCTCCAAATTAGACAACTAAAGTCGTCAATTGATTTCCTAATTACAAGATCGCCAACTGAGATTGAAATCGATGATGAAAGATACCAAGTGAAATCTCAAACCCTTTACATAACAAACTTGTTCAAAAATATTGTCTTATTCGCTTCTGCCAATGTATTAGTTGAATTTTCTACAATTTTAAAGTGTGTTATATGTCATTAAAATGCTTAAATATTGCCGAACCCTTATTTTGAAAATATGGTTACCTCTAAGCTAGGATATCATGAGACATTAATAAAAAAGTCTTGCAATAATAGTCAATAATCATAGGTTACATATATTAATCATCAAGAGAAAAAAAAATATGATTGGTCGTTAGTGACAAAAAGGTAAGCCAAACTTGGGGTTTTGATTGATTCATGCTTTTTGATGCAATGATAATAATGATTATGCAAAGTTTTTCAAACAAGTGTAACCTCAAGGCAAACCCACAATCAAAGCATTTTGGTAGCTTTAGCCTAACTAATGCTAGGGGGTTTCATATAATTCTTAGTTAACATGTACTTCTTTGTGGATTTCTAATTAAGGGTTTCAATCTTTTTCTAAGTGCCATGTGTGACACTAAAGATAAGCATGAGTTTTGTAGGGTCTAGTTTGCTTTGTATTGAAAGGAAATTGGTGATTCAATGCAAATTTAGATAATGGTTGCAAATCTTGGCTACCCATATTTCATTTAGGTCACCACAACTCACAACCGCCCAATAAAATCTGACAACTAAGTTGGTGAAGTTTGAGCTTGATTTAAATGGGATATTAACTATATATGCGCTAATTTTGTGGACAGTTTGGGTTTGCATTTTGTATCAAACTTTTCATTGTCATTCAATAATTAAATACAAGTGTGAGTAGCCATGTAGTTAAAATGGAAAGCTGTCATGGGGCAGCAAACAATTAATCTCCTCCTATTGCAAACAAAAATAATTAAAATTCCCCTTTTGTGTTGATAGCTACACACTATTGATGAGTCAAAGTCTTCCCAATCCAAATGTTAATGGAGTCACAATTCGATTTTGGACCTATTCTCTCTACTAGAGATGCATGTATGTGCAATTAATATATAGTGACATTTTTTGCTTGGTATGCAATTCAACTCTGCAGTCTCTCTTCAAAACCAAGACTTTTTTGTTTTCTGCCTCAATTATTAAATAAATTTTACTTACCTAATTTTCCTTATAAGTTTTCTCTGAACATTAAATACATGCAAAAACAAATCCATTACGTCAATATTAACTATAATGTGAGATATTCATCAACCTTTACAAGATTTAGAAAGGGCGACTTTAGGCGATCACTTCATGTCATTAGATTCCTGGACTTCCAGATATTAAATTATGTTGTTGTTAATTCATTATAACATTTGAAAACATGTAGTAACATGTTCATTTAGTGATTTGTATGCGTGGTTCTTTCCTTACCAGCCCCTTACCACTAAGCTAGTTTCAGTAAAAGGATAAATTCCTCCTATGGTACCTGACGTATGACCAATTGGACACTTTGGTACTCAACGTTTCAAATAGGACAGTTTGGTACCTGAAATTAGCTTTTATGTGACATTATGGTACTTATGTTGACTTTTTTGTTAAATGTAAGGGGTAAAGTTGACATTTATGTATTATTTATAAAAATAAAATAAAAAACATGAGTGTTATGCATCCAGAGATATTGGTTATCACCTTGATACTCATCATTTTTTTTTTATCGTTTGGGAGAAAATAATCATAAACTAATTTTTTGTCAAAAGAAAAAAAAACATGAATTTGTTGAAGGAAAAACACATTGTGTGTCTTCGTCAATGTAACTAACGAGAGATAATTATGTAGTCAACATTTAATACTTATAACTGAAACGATTTAAATTTTTGGGTTTTGTTTTAGATAAAATAATTGAAATTTTGTTTAGGACATCTAGTATTTGTGATTTGAACACCCACGATAATACATTTGGTTGATTAGATATGGCTCTGTGGAGTAGTTTTGTGAGTGTTTACATCACCACGATTGAATTTCTTAACTTATATTTTCAACATAACCCAAAAATATTAGGAAAATGCATGTTTTTAACCCAAAAACATTATGAAAGTGCATGTTTTAATTTTATTTTTATAAATAATACCTAAATACCAATTCTACCCCTCACATTTAACAAAGAAGTCAACATAAGTACCATAATGTCACATAAAACCTAACTTCAGGTACCAAACTGTCCTCTTTGAAACGTTGGGTACCAAAATGTCTAATTGGTCATACGTCAGGTACCATAGAAGGAATTTACCCTCAGTAAAATCTTAAGTTTGTTTCCATATCAAGAAACTCGTAAAAAGTGTCGCAATTCATCAAGTCTTACCATATTTAAAAGGTGCGGATTTAGGCGATCACTTCCTGTCATTAGATTCTTAGACTTTCAGATATCTAACTATGCTTTTACTAATTCATGATAAAATTTAACATGTAATAACATATTAATTTCAGTAAAATCTTAAATCTGTTTCCATATGATAAAAAGTGTCACAAGTCAAAATACGAGCAACTTTATTGCATTTTGAATAACTAAAGAATTAATTTCAGTTTACTTACTTGAACTTTGACCCAATCATCATTTCAGTCTCTGTTATTTTGATTTCATCACTTACACCCTTATACTTTCTAATTTAATTAGTTGTCACAATTTTTGTAAATTTCGTCCAAACAATCCGTCAATTGATGACGTGACAGCATAGACAGACCCACAATAAGAGCTATAATGGATAAGTTATATTTTTATACCAATACAATAAACAAACAAGAGTTTAGATGCAAAAATATTTTCCCTCCAAAAACATTATAGCCAAACAAATTCAGATAAGGCTAGAGAAGTTAAAATTTTATCTAGAGCTCGGTATGAATCAATCTCTTGAACTATCATTAAAAAAAATAAAAAAAATTGATCTGATATAGATCTGGGTATATAAACACTACTATTGTAATAACCAAAACTAGAGTTTAAAACACTAAAATAGCACAACCATAACACAAAATACACTTTATTAATAATAGGAATAATATTGTCTTAAAGATTAGCAAAGCCAGTAATATGTAATTAACTGTTTTACATCCAACAACAAAAAAAAGTTCAAAAGCATTGTTTTGTCCAGATTATCTCTAATAATCAAAACAAAAAATTAGAGCTAGCAAAATTGGTAACGGTTGATTAATTTAGAAAGCACAGAGTGTAGCTGATGAAATAAAAAAAATAGGGACTGAAATGATGATTTGGCAAAAATTCAAGTAGATAAACTGAAACTAATTCATTACTAAATATCAGAGTATTACTAAATATCAAAGTGATGCATACACTTAATCAAGCATAATTTGCTGCTTGTTAGGGCAAGAAAATGTGTTAGGAAACGACATGAGGGAGTAATGATGTTATATATGTTACAGGTGCATAATAAAAAGAAAATGGTACGCACAGCTTTTAGGGGATTCCTAACTTTAAACTTTATCAGTGCAACTTTGAACTTTTTAACCAAAAATGAAGAAAATGATCATATGCCCTTTTGGTAACGCACGCCCTTCTTCCCTTGCCTTTTACGCGTTTCTCGAAACAAACACAACTACTACACCACTATCACCTTTTCATCTTTTTACTTTCCATTTCACACCCTCTTGTCTCTTTCCTAATTTTCTCAAGTGCCTCTCAATTCCCATCTTCATTTTTTCTTAATGAGAAAAACAAAATTACAAAATAAAAATCACCATTATCTTAACAAACAATACGTCTCGACCGTTAACCACTCCAAGTGGGTTCTCTAATCTAGGTTAGAACTCAAAAGCTTTCAATGTGGTCAGACAATATACTGTACTGCAATATATAGTAGAGCGTTACACTGACTTTTGGTTCTAGGAAGCCTTTGCAGTACTCCACTGCTGCAGAACAAAAAAAAATAAAAAATTCGATCATTAGTTGCAATAATTTCATAAACAAGTCTTATAAATTCGATTTAAAAAAAAAAAAAAAAAGTCTTAAAGAACAAGAGAACCCTTGAGAAGATAAAAATCAAACAACTTTGTCAAATTGTCGCAACTTTCTAGTGGCAGGATGAAACAGAGGGTCGTCGGATATGATTTCGTGAGGCCACGCAATATAAAAGTTACACTATTTGCTATAATGATGTTTTTCCTTAGTACAATTATATTTCCGTTGTATTACCGTTTGGTCAAAGTAAATAGAATTGCCAATGAAACACTATTTGCTAACTGGTGCATATAAGAATACATTACTTATAGTAATTTGAAATTTAGGCTCTGTTTCCTCTTTGTATTCTATTGTTTCATTAATCAAGACTTAAAAGGCAGGCAAACTCTTTTTCACACAAAATAAAAATAAAAATACATAGTTGCATTGTCTTTAGCAATAGCATATTCAAAACTTAAGCATGATAGCATAATAATTTCTTCCACTTCAAAAAGACTATAGATGAACCTCTGTCACACTCTTGAAGCCTTTTCCCCACTTTTAGAGCATTAGGTAGCTCTCCTTAAGATGATCACTTTCCATCGTCCTACTTCCCTGAGTTTGAATTTAAAACTTCCTTTCCCCCACCTTTTCTTTTACAATATAATTTTGCCTCTTCGGCATCATTATCAAAAGGTGTTCCTTTATAGTCGGTTTCTTCATAGGGTAAAAGACTCTTCCCACTACAACTCTGCCTTTTCAATCCCTTCTCAACCCACCCCCCACAAAAATAATAGAGGAACCATAAAACAAAATAAACTTTTTCTCCTTTTTTTTCCTTCTTCTTCCGACTAAGGAATCTCGTAATTTCTCTTAAGCTTAGAACACTCCTATTGTGTAACTTGTGTTGAGAGTAGAGTTGTATATGTTAGTCGCAGTGTTCATTAGACTCATCGGTTAATGGAGAACTAATCGGACGACTAAATTAAAAAATATCTAACTCGTTCAGTCACTTGATAATTCACAAACTCGAAATTTTTAGTCAATCAATTGATGACAAATCCGTTGATCAAGCTATTTTTGAAAGGCTATAATTGATAGAGTATCATGAGACAAAAGGCCCATATTCTATGAAATAGTGCAAGGAAAACCCCACTGAGTTTTCTTCTATCTCTTGTTACGAATATATGATAATCATGTCACCAAAGGTCAAACTTTAAGCAAACACAACAAATCATCACAGCTGGGAGAATTGTGAATTGAGAATCCTCTCTTCTAAAAAGTTTTTTGGTAGCTTCTTACACTCAAAGCAACTAAGACTTTGAAGCTCTCCTCCTTTTCCCTTCACTTTTTTAGTTTAGAATATAAAGGGAAAGTGGTCTTGCTTTTTCATGTGAAATAAAATTCCAACGGCAGGACAAGCTCCAATCAAGCAAAGGTAATGCGACTTATATATATGTGAAATTTTGCTTTCTTTATCGAATTCAAGGTGAAATAAAAATCGAATTCACGGATGTCCATTGGTTCTCCTTTCCCTTTTTTTTTTTTTTTTTTTTTGAGAAATTCTCCTTTCCCCTCTAATGTATTAAAGAGAAGAAAACACATCTCACAACCAAGATGATAAATTGGGTAAAAACATCATTAGAAATTAGGTAATTCTTATGTGAATGCATGACTCACATCACCCATGAAGTGCTACATATCATTTACCTCGAAGAAAAAAAAAGAAAAGAGCATCTATTTCCTTTTTTGTTAATGAGAATATTTTTGGAATCCTTAGTTGTTACTAACAATAGAAAATCAAAAGAGGGATGAAAAGCTACTTTTCTCCATTAATGGTGTGAAAATTTGGTTTTGTTATGCACTAATCTCCTATACTTTACACAGAAGCATTCAACTTTGTAGGAAGAAATTGACAAAAGCTTTTCTAAGAATGAATAATGATCCTTTCGGATATATTGCAAAAGCAAGAGATGCCTACGTAAGTGAGACACTAATCAATAGATATCATGCTATGGGAGCCAATCAAAAACGTAAATTTAGTTTTTTTTTAAAGAAATTTAGACAAATCTTTAAGATAGGCCCTATCTTGCGTGCTAAAAATTATAATTAGTGGATAACCTCTCTGTATTATTAATTTTTTTTTTCAAACAATGTTTTTTTTTTTTTTTAAATGTCATAATAATATTTGCACAATTAAGCTAGCTAGCGTACGATGAAAGAGTCACTCATGCACAACTGCACCTACTCCACTCGTTAATACATCGTTATATATAGCACAAATAAAAGGAAACACATAATTTGGAGATTGAAGATACATGACTCAAGAACCCTAAGCAGCAAGCAACCTGCAAGTCTTATTGCTCAAACTAAGAAAATGAGGGAAAATAACAGATCCACCTCACTCTAAACTCGTAAAGTACTACTCAATAAGTGTGCAACCCAATTAAGCTATACCACTGCATACGATCGAATCAAAGGCTTATAATCTGGCTGACTGTAATTTTAATACCAAACTAAGCCTATAAATAAGGTAATTTTTAGCATAAATATCACTTTAATTAGTATGTATATATCATTCCCAAAAAAAAAAAAAAAATTTGTATGTATATATACCTTATATGGTCGTGTGAACTGCGTACGTACAGCTATGTGTAATATTTTTAGTTCCTGTCTTGAATAGGAGACACATGCTGCATGCGAGCATGCGAGCTACAAGCTATATATAGTAGTCAATTATTGGGTCAGTTGAAATGCATATAATTCGAGAACAAAAATCCTTGATTAGGTTCTTTTAATTAAATCGAAATAGAGACCATCTTTGCCAGCATCTGAAGGAAGTTGTTGCTTGATCGTCTAGGTGGGAGACAAGCCTATGTATATGTAAACAAGGTATCTGAGTAGGGTTACCTCGTCCCCTTTCAAAAAAAAAAAAAAAAAAAGTTTGAATGAATTAAGTCATCTGTGTGGATGCATGAAGGAGAAGGCATCAATTCTATTGCTACAGATTAATAGTGGACTGTTAATAATTCCACTCATTGATGCCCCAACATCTAGCAAGATCCGCATTGCCTCATTCGATAGAGATTAAACTCCTTCATTTTCTCTCTATAAATCAAATCTATCCAACATAAACTTACTTAATTAGGCCAAATGATATCATAGAACGGCAAAATTATCTAAATATGCTATCACTTAGGGGTGGATTCGGTTCCATTCGGTTCGGTTTTTAACTAAAATCGAGAACCAAACCGAACTAAAAATTCAGTTCGGTTCGGTTCGGTTTTTTTTATTTTTGGAGGGAGTGAACCGAAAACCGAACCAAACCGAGCGGTTCGGTTCGGTTCGGTTTTTTTTCAGTTTTTTTTTCTTTTGCAAAAAATGTAATATTAAATATTTGTATTTAAAAAAAACTTTGTGAAAAATTCAAAATTCGCTAATTCGACAATTCAAGTAGTTGAGTTTTTTTTTGTTCCTAATAGTTCTTTATTTTTATAAGCATACGCATACAATCTATTATTAATATTTATGACAACAAATCATCAATCTACAAAAATTGTAACCACCAAAGTCTTAACTCTTAAAAATTCAAACTATGACATCATAATTTAATATTTTTAAATTAAAAAAATATGGCCTTGGATTTTTTAGGCAACACAACACTCTTAATATTTTACCTAGAGTCCTACACGGATATTTTGAATATTTTGACATGCACACAACCTCACACAAAAACAAAATAAAATATAAAATATTAATAAAAAAGTAAAATATATAATCATAAAACCTAAAATCACATTAATCAAATCAAATATTTAATAATAAAATACAAAACGACATCTTTTTAATGAGAATTCGGTTTTTTGGTTCGGTTCGGTTTTTCACAAGGTAAAACCAAAACCAAACCGAATTGATTCGGTTCGGTTCGGTTTTTTCCTTTATGTTCGGTTTTTTTTCGGTTTGGTTTTTTTCTGTTTCGGTTCGGATTTTGGCTCGGTTTTTTTCGGTTTTCGGTTTGGAATGTCCACCCCTACTATCACTCATAGTCCTCGCTTACGTACACTCATCTTTTCGTTACTATAGCCCGTAGGAGAACAATTTATGTACATTTGTGTTTCTACACTTATTCTTCTTTGATTGCAATCTAATTCCAATGTTTTCAAGAAGTTCTAAATTCCTCTACTATTTGTTAGACTCAATCCGGATATGAAGTCGCAAAATAAAATCCAACACCTTCAAAATTTTTAAAGCAGGAGCAGGAAAATCAGTTGCATGCACAAATGGTTGCAAGAATGTTTGATTTAGTAACAAATGTATCATTTTATCGCATGATGTGTCATTTTATAAGATTTGTGTTAAAGATTTGTCTCATGTTTGACCATACAGGACTTTGCCCATTTGGTCTCTGGGGATATAATCCATTTTCGATTCATTAAAACAAAAAAAATCCCCCCTTTAAAAATAACATGTCCTTAATTACTTCATCTCATGGACAATATTGATTATTGTATTTTTTCTTTTCTTTTGTGACGATGATTATATAGTGTTTTTACCAAAAAGGCCAACTACAGCATATATATTGGCCAGCTTGCAAGAACCAAAAATTTTCATCCGTTTCTTTTGTCTCCAAAACATGCGTCTCCTTTTTCTTTTAAAATGAACTCTGGCAAAGAAATCCAAACCCCCTGAAAGATTCTGATTCCCAGGGCATTACAAACGTAAAAACAAACACTGTAAAGACAAAGCACCCCTAGCCAGCTTACAGAGATGTCTAAAGCCCCCACAGGCATAATAATAATGCCCTCTCAAAGGCTGCTACTACACACAGAGAACCCACTCCTCGATCTATTGCCTGCGCAATTGCATACGTACGTACTCCGATCCCTCCTAGAAGTCCAGCTCTTAGATTTCTCTGTTGTGCATGCAAGTTTCAGAGAGAGAGAGAGAGAGAGAGAGAGAGAGTAAAGGTGATGGAGGCAATTCACTATAACGCTCGAACATGCGCCTCTGAAACAGTGGACAAAAAGCTGACTGGTTTCGAACGCATTTCCAGAACCACAAGAGAGAAAAGAGCATGCACTTATGTCAAGGTCGACGACTGCATCTTTTCAAAGCTAAGCCCACTGTTTCTGTGTAAGAAAAAACGAGAGGGAACAAATCAGAAGGTACAGAGACGTCTGTGAAGACCTTTACTCTCTCACCATGATGATGATGAAACCCTAGAGCCCAGTTCGGAAAAGGAAACTTTGCCTACGTAGTTATGCTTGTACAATACGATCGATATGGGTCTTTTGACTACTACTACTACTTCTTCCTTCTCCGATCTTCTGTCTCCTACTGACCCTGGAATTCAGCTCTCTTTAAATTCCAACAATAAATGTGTCGGAAAATGTCATCTACAAATTGAATGCAGAAAGTGAATGTGGATTTTCTATTAAAACATGCAAAGAACTCCCGGAATTGGCGCCGAGTTTCAGTATGGGGGAGATGAAGACCTCATTTTTTATATATTTTCAGAGTATAATGATTTGGGAACAGAAACTATTATGGGGATGGGGATGGGGATGGTGCTACGTACGCGTATGTATTCCTCTTGGGGAAATTCTCTCGGTGGAGTTAAATCCATGCCACCCCCAGAAATAGTGTGGATGATATAGCTACCTCACTTCCATGGTTTTTATTCCTAGCTCAAATGGTTTTGAGCATTGAATACCCTTTTTCCAATGTTAAGTACCATTTGACACATAGATGACATATTGCCTTATTTATTTATTTATTTATTTTTAATTTGGAAGAAAATTTCTTGGCTCAAAAGGGTTGCAAAGTTTTGATATCAGCAATTTTGTAATGGATATGCACACGTACATATGATATTGTTTTGTTAATTCAAAAATAAAAAAGGACACTGGTTGCGTAAGAGCTTTAAAAATCCACAAATGATGTGAGCAGACTCTTCTTGCAAATGCGAACATAAACCTCTTTCCCATAATACAACCTGCATTAAGAAAATCAAAAGTAAAAGAATTTAACAGCACTGGATAGAAAATTTTCGTTCCAGCTTGCTATCTCAATTGAGTGTCCCATGATATTGGCTGATGCATCCTTCAAACATGCTTAAATTCATCTTTCCTGGAAATTCTGCACAAGATATTTGATACGATGAAATAACAGTTGTCACATTTTCCTCTTAGTTGGGAAGTTCGTTTCTTTATGCAAAATACAATATTGGATTTGATTGTCTTGATGCAAGAGAAAAAAAAAGCTTGGTGGAAAGGAGAAGAGCATGGTTGACAAGATGAGTGTGAAATGAAGGTACCAATTACCTAAGAGCTACGGCATTCACTGTGATCCATTCATGCTGGCAAAGAGTCCGATGATCGATGACCCTTTACAAAGATGTGATCCAGCCTCAATCAGCAACAAAATGCAAATCAGTATCTGTCCAACCATTGCAGCGCGGAAGAATACCAACCAAAATAAAGATATTATCCCCTAATAATACAGATAAAGAGGTTAACGATCAGACTTTTTAACACCCTGATCATTTTCGACAATGCAAACCTTCAAAGAACTCTATAGTTAACAATGGTAACGAACAATTACCAAAAAAAAAAAACAATTGTAACTAACCAACTTCATTGCTAAAACTTAAGCCGGTGGGGGAAAATTGCATGAAAAATTAATATATAGATCAGACATTCGATTTCGATGTGCTTTAATCAGTTAATGTACCGAAAGATACCTGATGTTGCCAGATCAGGCGTATTGGACTATTGGTGCTTTCAAAGTCCATATCACCGTAAGTCCGTAACCCACAATCTGTATACCAACTTTTCATGTGGCCCAAATTGCAGATGGATCACAAGTCTTGATAAAATTCAACAACTTCAGTAGTTTTCTTTTGCACTGAACTCTTAATAGAAATTAACCTGTTTGAAATATACAGACAAATCAAATATACACACAACTATCATAAGGTTCCTCAGTTACACAAGTCTTGGCTATCAATTTAAATCGAAGAAGCGTCTATTACAAATTACGGTCTTGGGATGTACTGATATCTGCTGCAAAAATTGTGCCAAAATAGGGAGACCTGTATTCTTGATTCCTTCGTTCTCATCCATTGCATCAATTTGGTTTAAGGACAACATGCTGCCAAGAGAAAAGTAATGAGAAATTAGATGTCCTATGGAGACACAAACAGCAGATTAAACTATCGAGTCATCCAATGAGAATATAAGTTTTTCCTTTAATGAATCTAACAAATGAGATATCGAAGAAGTACCTTAACTTGTGTCCTATTATAAGTGTAAGTTATGTGAACACACCCATCACTAGCTTGAATAACAGCTGGATATGAGAACTCCATTTCCAAATCCTCCTCCAATGTCAAAGCATCACGCCATGAGTCCCCATCATCATCGGACAGCGCAACTTTAAGTACACCCCTTGAGATTGTATTAT
This sequence comes from Potentilla sterilis, assembly GCA_963682095.1. Classification (NCBI taxonomy): domain Eukaryota; kingdom Viridiplantae; phylum Streptophyta; class Magnoliopsida; order Rosales; family Rosaceae; genus Potentilla; species Potentilla sterilis. The sequence goes on from OY821758.1 coordinate 44,482,870, forward strand.
ATGCAAGTAAAATTGAGCCATCTCTTAGCTTTACACCATCAATACCTAATTGGGTGAATTTGAGTAACCAAAACTAAATATCAGTATTGAAAGACCAGATATTTAGCCGATGTATGCTACATGCACTCATTTTAGTTTTGTTTGATTATGATTTTAAAATAAACAGGAAATACAGCAAGTCAGCAACTAACAACAGTGAATCAAATTGATTAAATTACCAACTGCAGACCTGATGCTACATTAAAGCTCCAATTAGTTTTGAACAAAATGGACTCCATTTTGAATTTCCAGTTGAACATATTGTGCATTTTCATTTTTCAGAAAAATACCTTCAAAATTGTAAGATTTGAAAACAAGCCAACCTGAGTTTGGATTGGGGAGATCGGTAGGTTTTGCAAATTCCCAGTTTTGGCCACCATCATGGGATTCTGACATGCAAACACTACCGATGTGATCAAAGGATCGCATTAAAAGGCGCAAGGTCCCTTTTGCAGTCTGGTAAGGAACTGGTTGAATCACACTGATAGTTTCATTTTCAATGTAAATAGGACCATACTTTCTCCAGGACCTAACAGAATCTGTTGCCATCTGTTGAGTCATATAGTGTCAGGCAACCAACCAAATATCAGGATTATGTAACCACTCTATTTAACTGAGTTCTGTAACAACCTCCACCCATGCCCCCCAAGAGTTCCAACTTTCAACGGAGGATCCACAGAGCAAAGCTCCATTTTCCAGCAGGATAGGCTGAGTAATAGCAAAGTAGAGAATATAGTGTTGTCCTTTAATATCGACCATGATTCACATTTGATCACATGTACCAACATCTAACATATGAATTCTGGTAATACCTTATTCTTTATTGGTCCTAATATACCAGGAGGAAGTTGTTCTCTTTCAGTCCAGGTAACACCTTTATCATATGACCTCTTCAAGCAACCACTCCATCTTTGATCAATCAAACAGAAAGTCAGCAAAGCCAAGAAATAAAACATAAGAAATATAAATTGTAAGACATCTGGGAAAAATCAGGTGCACAATCATAAAACCATAAAACAATATTACTTTGTTACTTAAGTTGGTTATTAACCTTGATTAAAAGGAGAAAACAAAAAAAGCTCCATTATGGGATTATCTAACTAGACAATAACAAGTTACAGTTACTTTTCCATTAAGGTAAGTATATGTAAGAAGGATACACAGGCAAAATTCTTCTAATTCAAATTTTTGAAGGATATCTTGGAGAGAAACCATATGAAAACTATAGCTAAGCGCATAATTTTTACTGGAAATCATTAATCTTTAAGTAGAATCTTAGAAGAAAAATGAAAAAGAATCCTTCAGCTCAACAAAATCATGAATTTGAGGGAGAGTATTCAGGTTGGTTATAAGTTATAGCCTTTGTAGCATAAGGTTTTCACTCAATCTTTTCTACGTTTACCGTTATATAGATTATGTGTTTCACCACAATTACCAACCATAAAAAGGAAAAATAGTATTCAACTTGGAAAAAAATTGAGAACTCTTATATCTATTGTTTGTTTCAAATGAGAAAAAGAAAAAGCAATCTAGTTTGGTCCAGCTAGTTGGCTTACTGTAAGTATAACAGTTTCTACAACCTAAATGTTAGGATTTGATCCAAAAAAAACTTTCCAGCAAATCTATTTTTTCTCAACATGATATAAATTCCTTTCGGAATCAATATACATGCAATGACAATGATTTCAATTGATGCAGAAAGCTCCAATTCCTCTTCTTTTTGTTTTAGGTGACATTAGCTATGTGGCATTTGAACAGTACAAACAGTTGGGAACTTACGAACACATTTTTTTGTACAGAGATACCAAGCCAACATAGAACAAAACTGAAGATTATAGTAAAACTTGATTGCAAACTTTCAGGACAAATTTACTTTTGAACCTCTTGTCCTATTTTATAGAACAACAGCAGCTCCTCTGATGGAAGTTTGAATAACACGGGGTTCCACATTGGAACATCTGGTTGTTCATCAGCAATCATAGGCGGCTGCCAATTGCCATTCTGCCCAGAAAAAAAGATCCACTCTTAGTGTCAGAGAATTAACATAAAATTTCAGCAAGGACTTACCAAAGAATATAAGAACAGATCTTTTAGGAAAAATTATAAACTTGAGTTGTACTCCATTAAATACTTCATCCTCAGGAAAGATTACAAAAACAAGACAACATGCAACAACGGGACAAAAGTACATGCGACAGTTTCGTTAGAATGAAAAAAAAAATATCCATGGATCTGTCAATTAGTTGTCAATCTGGATCTGCACAGAGTATATGTTTTCATCCAGTATATGAAAAGAGTTTAATGATAAGAGAGCTACCTGAAAATGGCACAAGTATTTGTAATATTTTACAATTACAAAAGTCATCCTATCAAAGTGGATACTCAATGTACGCAAGCAGATTACACATTCACATATACAGGCACACAAGAGTATTATTGTGCTAATGCTATCAGGAATTATTGGAATCAAGGATACACACTAGGTTTCATAAAGTGAGAAAGACCCAATAAATTGCATGAAAAAGGTTACCTTGTAAGTCTGCAACCAAATTTTCACATCAGGTGCCCCCTCTGATGACCCTCCAAAATAGGCAACCAAGAAATGATCTTTATCAACCTACGATAACAACAAACAATAACTGGTCTAGCCCACTTGTACCGCCAATGTAAAGACTAGATAATCTCAAAGAACTAACAACTCTTTCATAGTTTCTAATAATGTTCACCTCAACAATGGTAGAAGCATGACAGCTATTGAAAGGAACAGAATTTGCAGCAAATGTATATTCTTGTAACACAGGCCCCTCAAGAAAACGGTCTCTCCTCAAATTTATTCTTGGGGGAACAGACATTGAAGTAGCTGCAACTATTCTATCTAAGTTTCTGCATAAATTTCGAGCATTACGTGTTTGTGTTAATAAAATACTTCCAAATTACAAGTATTAAGCATGTGCATCAACAGAAAACTAACTTCAAACACAAAACTAAAACTTAAACATGGGGATGTTTGTGGGTGTCATCAAATAAAATAGTAATTGGGAGTAAATAAGTTCATAAAACGACCTGATGGGAGAGACATGAAAAGGGTGAAGCAGATGGTGACTGGAATTGAAGAGATGAGGGTGAAAGGAGAAATGGGTTCGGAATTTAGAGAGTGGGTTATGCAGATCAGAGACATGGACCGTGGAAAATAGCAAAACCAGAAACAGAGACAGCAACAGAATGCTTCCCACTGGTTTCCACATTTCTACTTTCTTCATGAATGTATAATCGAAACCAATTTATATCAGTGAGAGAGAGAGTACCTACTGCAGTGATGGCATGAAATAAGAGATGGGACTTGACTTTTTGTATGACTGTGACTGGTTCACACAGAGAGTGGAGAGAGTAAATAACAGCAGCTGTTATTCTTTATTTTTTTTAAAGGTTATTTGGGTCCCATTCTCCAAACCAAATAGTCAATGAAATGTCTTTCTATTTTAATTTCTTTTATAATTTGTTTTCACAGATTTCCAAGGTTAGACATCGACCTGAGCCTTAAAAAGCCAGATAGAACTCATAGAAGAGCTATCATACATATTCAGGTAATGCATAATTTGCCATCGAGTTTATGGCAACAACCATAGCTCTGATATTATGAAGTGACAACAGCTTATTTAATATACAATCCTGTACCATAGAACAATCTACTCCAACTTCTATAACATACCAAGCTCCCAAGGCATTCTCCACCACTTTGCAGCAGGGAATAGCGAGAAAATACCCAGTCCCAACTGAAAGGATTCTGAGGTCTAGAAATCTCAAATTTCACCCACATCGTATCAGAAAATATACAGCTATATTGAACCGATAGTCTAATTCAAGCAACTAATATTCAGGCTCAGTGGAAAAGTCGGGCTCTGCAGGTTTTGGTAACCTCGGCATCTCGTCTTTGATCTTCTGAGCACCCCTCCTTGTGTTTGCAGCAAACCTCGAGGCCAGTAGTGTGACCCCAAGATTCATTTTTGCTTGCGAAGAATTGGAACTTATTGGTTCACATTCTTTTTCTTCCTCTTGTGCAGTCTCATCTTTCTCATCCAAAGCAAAGGACTCCCTCAAGCTGAAATCTTTTGCCATCACTCTTCTCTTGTGGCGACGCCAAGCAGCCTGTATGAAGCAGGCTGCCCATGTTCTCCAGTGGTGAGAGTAAAACCGGAATGTGTGCTGCAGCTTCTTGCTGTGCAGGCGTCTAAATTGGTTGGCCACAAATTTCAGATCTTCAGCTCGCAATGCAAACGCTTCAACTTCAGAAAGTGCTATTACTGTTCTTGTTGAAGAAGGCATGTTGACGGTGGATTTTGGGAGCAGTGCCCACGCAAGTAGCTCCTCACCGCAGAAGTCCCCAGGTCTTAATGTTATTAAATTGAAGAAACCTGTCCGGCCTCCATTGGTAGTAGAACTGTCGAGAGTACCTCTAATAATGAAAAGCATTTCTGTGACTGGGTCACCCTCTCTGACAATATAAGTGCCTGCTGTGCTTAGGGAGGATACAAGACGCTCACATATTGCATCAAGAAGCTGATCATCCATCTGTGAGAAGAAAGGTACCTGAATTTGAAAATAAAGGGGATGAGTATAATGTCAAAGATGTGGACTTAATTCCATTTCATTTTCACAGGATAGGGAACATGGGAGGTGTTACAGTAAAATACTTTGCCCAGTAAACGACGGTGCAAGGGTATGAACCCACGAAGCAGTATCATTATAGCTCACAGTGCATGAAGAGTCAGAAAGTCACCACATTTAGTAATAAACTCATCATCGTTGAAAAGTGTAGCAAACCCATTTTTAAGACATTTCAAAGGCAGTACACTAAGTTTTTATGCCAATTCAATTAACTTCATAACCTTTGATCAATCCCAACATGAAGTGAGAACAGAAGCTCTGTTTTCTACTGTACGTTGCACACGCCTACACGGTACCTTAAATAGCCAAGTTAAAGGACCTCTTTAGTGGTATCCCCCAACTATACCTTCTAACAATACTCTTAATCTGTAATTTGAATAGCACATGAAAAAGAATACTGCTACGTTTCAAAAAAAATATATATATATATATATATATATACAGAGTGAGTCTCAGGTGCGGACGTCCGTAGCAGAGAAGCCCTGTATATATATATATATATTGGTAAGCCATGAAAGAGAAATACTCAAGGAGAACCATACTCGTCGAACAAGATCTAAGCATAGGTGGCGTTGAATATCACGGCGAAGATCAGCAGGTAAGCCAAGAAGGATGGCTTCTTCATTAACTCCTCGAGTCGCCAGCCACTTGTATTGGACAAACCGCCGAACACGTTGTCTCAAATCTTCAGGGAGTTGACGATGCTCCATCCATTCCTCAGTGTCTCTTCTCTTAAGCCTCCACTCCTCAAGCCTCACGGTGATTGATTGGAGATAGGTCTACAATAAAAGACAACCTTGAGTTATCGATTAAAAACGCATCAACTCAATCAAAAAAACACTCTTATGTAACTGAGTCAAAAAAGTACAATAAATGCAATCATTAATCTAAGCACATCCAGTCAAAAACAATTTAATCAACAGCTAATAATCCACCTCCGCAACTACAACAGCAATTCCACAACAAAGCAAAGCTGTTGTCTTACAAACTATCGTATCAGCTCTCTAAAACTTAAGCAGTGGCTTACAGAATAAGAGAAGTATGCATTTACTAATTTCCAGATTACTAGTAACAGAGTATGACAAGTATAAAACAATCCTACAATGTAGAAACAATCATTTAGCAGCTATGAAGTGAAAAAGAAACACTTGAAAGACTTCTTCAAGCATTAAAGTGAACCCAGAAAGTGAAAAGCCTCCTCAATACCTGCATATTCCCAATTAAGTGGGCAAATAAGACAAGACCTACGATGGCAATGAGAATGGCAAATGAAGTCTCTCCAATAAAAGTGCTCGTTGTCAAATTTTGCCCATACGAACTGTGAGAATAAGAAAGGAACAATGTGAATCATGCTCTATTGATTAAAAGACTGAAAATGTTACTATTATTCAATATCAAACATGAAAAATTAGAGACCTTAATTTTCTGTAGAACTGTTCTAGTAGATGTGACCAGAATTTAGCATACTACTACTGATCATATAGTTGTGATTTGGAAAGTTCCACTCATACTGGTATTAAATGAAGTAATTACCTGGAATACACATATTCCAGCCTGTCAACATCCAGGACACGTTTCAAAAAGTAACAGAAAAACCAACGTGATAAAAAATTTCATAATCAACATGATAAATTCACGAATGAATATGATAACCACAGAATAACAGTCTTCATGATGTGATTGTAATTACTATAAAGTGGCTCTTTATTAAATCATAATTTTCTAGTTTAGAAAAGAACAGGCCCCATACCTTAGTTGCTGTAAACCCCACCATAAGCAATAGAAGTACTTTGTGATGAAGTTAAAGGAAACAGCATTTTTTGTCAGTGCACTTTTGAATATTCCATATTTGAACATGTTACTTTCAGGATTGCAGTTATCAAAAACATGTGTACTATTTGCCCATGCAGCACGATCGATGTGGTTAACAGTGTTACAATCCAAATATTTAGGCAAGCATTTTGGAGTGTTGAGTTCCTTTTTACAAAATGACTTCCAGCATGAGGCATACCGGTCAATAGATAGCAAATACCATGCTGCCCCCAAAACCTGCAACAACATCAAAATGTTATATCCTTCCAGAAAATAGGGGATGGTTGAGAGAAAGAGAACAAAACACAATCTAACTTACATGGCTGGCCAGCATGTATAGTAGCAGATTATATGCAGCCCCTGCCCAAGCAGTTTTTGTCACCACGCCAGTTGCTTTAATTAATTGCAAACTTAAAGGGAAGATCAGATACAATCTGGGGATGTACTGGAGGAGAACAATTAGTGCGAGTGCATTGTTGGTGTTATCAGTTTGAGCATTTCGGGGAGGTATGATAAACCAGATGACTATCTGCACAAAATATGTGAATTAAATGCAGCTGTCTCACCCAGGGAAGATTTACAGAAGTATTAATTGAAGAACAAAAGAGACCAAACTCTAGTATCTTATGCTCTTGAATCTAACATTTTATCTGTGGACAAATGAGGGTGCTACTTTCCACAATCTCCATTCTAGGTCAAAATGAGAACACACTAGTCATATCCCCCCCACAGAGTGTCCAATCACCAAATATTTTACCCAGATAACCAGATTCCTGACTCTACTGTTTCAATACTGATCTTGGTGTTATCCATGAAGTTGAAACAAAAGCTCCACTTTGGAAATTAATAATGAACCGTTTGAATATGAAGCGGATCAGGGATATTAGAAGCTAAAGTCTGCCATCAAGGTACATAATGAATTTACCTAAAGCACATGGAAAGTCGTTTGATATGCTAATTTGTTTTAATGACCTCATCTCTTGATATGATTATCTTATCAGTGACAAGGTAAACATAATCATATGTCAGATAATAAAAATAATTTAGAGTTCTAGCAACTAAACCATACTTTCCTTTGGTGCAAATGCACCAAAAAGTGTGACATACAAACCAAAAACATACTTGATAGGCAGGAAACACATAAAAGGATGAGTGATGAGTTTTTTACACCGGTTCAGGGTTCAGGGCATACTTAATATAAAAGCAAATGAAGCTCTTGCTTATCAGATTATGCCCAGAGACAAATCCTAATATATTATCAGTTCCTCACAAGGAATTCAATGCCTTCCATTATGTCATCCACAACAAAATTTGAAATCAAACAAGGAAAAAACCTTGTCATGTACGGATGTACCCATTGTCATTTTCACTCACATTATGCTACATTAAATAATTTAAACACTAGCAACTAGGTGAGCAGATTTAGGGTTGTAAGAAACTAAGAATTCAAGAGTTATACTCCCGATAAGTACCTGAGGAAGTGGCAATGTGGCTATGAGATCAATGGAGAAGTCCGATGTAATGTATCTCTGTGCAATCTTCTTTGGGTCCATGACAAGTTCACCCCTTCCGAAAACGCGAGAGCTTGGTGCAACATAAGCAGTCCTAAACTTTATAATCATGTGCAGCAAATAAAAAAAATCCGCAATAGTCCGGAAAAAAGTCACAACAATCCGTAGATTCAAGTCTGTCTTCATGCAAAAACTGTTTCCACTCCCTCCGGCCATGGGCAAGTAAAAGTACAACGGGTCCACAAAGAGTGCAACCAAGCACGAGACAATGAAAACTCGATTCCATTGCAGCACTATCTCACTACCTGGGTCAAGTATTCTCTTGCGCCACGGCTCATGGTCCTCCGGGAACACCTTTGAGGGCCCAATTCTGAAAGTTTCAGCAAATCTGCTTCTGCCCCCTACTAGTCCATTTTCAGATTTGAGCAATGAAGATGATGCAACTTTATACTGTGAGGCTGACTTTTCAAGGCGAAATGGTTCAGTTCTGTCCCATATAGAATCTCTGTGGTGTTTTTTAACAGAATAAAACCTAAGCACATAAAAAAGGGTCAGTAGAGTATTAGGAGTACTCAAATGCTCTACTTGTTTAACCAACAAACATGATCCTATTTGTAAAGAGAGTATATATTTTTTAAAGTGAACTCGAGTTCAACATAATCAACGGTTAAGTTCATCCCTAATGAAGTCACAACAATTGATCTTGGAACAACCTTTTCATTTGTACCCAGTTCAATCAAAACAATATATTTTTGCTGCATTTTTCTCAGCAAAGAAACAAATATCTCGAAGTAGACTAAACCCGAAGATGATGATTACTAATCTAGTCTTTAAGGTTGGCATGGTTTCTAGATAAACTGTAAGATCCAGCCGAATCATGTACAACCCCAATTTGCATGCTTTAACTAAGAAAAGCTTAAATTTGGTGATACCATTCGACTAAAAGTAACTAAATTTTCACAATCAAAAATAAGCATTAGAGCAAAGACAGAAACAAAAAGACAATTCCCAGAACTTTCTTTGCTCAACTTCACTGTCATACTCCTCAAACACAGAGAAGAAAACGATAAAACTTTGAGTGAGAAATTACCTGACAAGCCTCTCCTTCTTCAATTCCATGACCAGAAGAACCAGAAAGCTGAAATCCAATCGCTCTTCACAACCCTAACATACCCAGAACAATAAAGGCACTTTAAATTGGGTTTTTGGTTTTGGTAACTTCCCAAATCTGAGGTTAGAGAGAGTGTGAGGGTGAGAGTGGGAGTGACATTGATTTGATTTGGTGAGTGTTTGGTGGTGTGGAGTGGAATCTAAATAATTCTACAAAGCAAGTGAGTTGTTCATACTTCTTACTAAACAAATAGTTTGTGTTCAGAATGAAGAACCGAAACAAGACATAGCGTTGACTGTTCCATAGACCAGTCCACACATGCGTATATACTTTTCACTGTTATTAGTGGGTTGGGATTTTTTCTTTATTTCATTTCATTAGATTATTAACTAATCGTCCTCATTCCGCATGGCTTTGTCAATTGTAGAGACTCATCTAACTCCATTGTTTTCACTATAGAGCTCAAGAAAGTTTTTTTTTTCTTTTTCTTTTTCTTTTCTATTAACAAAGAGAACGCTCCCTTTCAAAAATATTATCAAAAATGCTAAACCCTATTCTCTCTATTCTCTCTACTCGAAGGCCGCCGCCTGTGAACAAATTTCCCAAATCGGCCGAAAACGGTGAACCCCGCCTTATCGGGAAAAGCTTCCTCTTTTCTCTAATGGGTATGGGGTGAGTGATAGTGTTGTCTCTCCATGGCAAGCCTTGGTGTTTTTTACTCTCTGTTTTTCCATTCAATTTTGGTTGGAGGGAGGAGTGGGGGTGACCCGTGGAGACGGTATGATGGGTGATGGACGACTAGTGGTTGGTTCACATGGGTTGTGCAGTACCCGTTATATTCTTCCAGATCCGGCTTTGAGTCGCATTCATGATGGATTTGCATCAAGAAGGTGGCGCTTTAGCGATGGGGTTTTTGTGGTGAAGGAGGACCGATTTATACCCGATATCGTCGAAGATGAGATTGTTCATGTCGTTTGTTATGTGAGGTTGCCGGTGGCGGGTCACAATACGTTTGGCAACGGCTTTCTTGTCGGAGGTACTGTCACTGTGGAAGGCGGTGATGGTCGACTGGTGAGCAGCATGGTCTTTGCGTCGACGACGACAAGAATTTTGGAGCAGCTGGTCTACCTCCTAGGGTTGACCTTGGATGGGATTGTCGGACTTGGGCCTGGGTCAGTCAGCTTTAGGCCTGAGTTAGTGGCGTGGTTCTTTCTCCTTGGACTTGAGGCTCTCTCGACTTGGGGCTCATACTGTGATGCGGGCCTGGATGGATTGGATCTTTATGATCCATTATTAGATCTAATTTTAGATCAAAGGCAGACTCCTCATGAGTTGTTAGCTAAGAAGCACGGATACAAGTACGTGTGTCCGTATTCGACACAATAGGGTACGCGGGCAAGTTAAATTTTTTATTTTTTTTAATACGGACGCGTGGTGGACACGTTAACTAAATTTTATTTTAAATATTATATATATGCATAACAGAAATATGTGAAATGCAAACAAATTAGTTTATAATAACGATGACTTCATCTTTTTCTAAAATCTGATAAATGATTCTTGGTATTCCAGACTCCCACCTCTTCTCCTTCACACATCCCCCATCAATTAGCCTCCAAGCTTCACTTTCTCCATCGGCTTTCACGATTCAGAAGTTTTAAAGATTGACTTTTTTTATAAGTTGACCCGACCGAAAATTTTATTTCACGATGAGTTAGAGGATGTTAAAACTAGTTCGTGGACACGTAGCACGTTTAATTTGGAGTTCGTATGAAAAAGTTACGATGTAAAAATAGATAACTTTTCGTTTTTGGACGAGTATAAATAGCCGGAGGAATTTTCCCAAAACGGCAATTTCTTTTTTCTCTTTTTCTTTCCTTTCCTTTTTCTTCTTTTTCTCCTTCTCTTCTCCCCGACGCAGTCCCGAGCTCTACCAGCACAGCGGACCGCCTCCACCTAGCTCCGCCGTCCGGCCACCAAACGGCGCGCCACCGGTCGTGTTCAAACCAGCTCGGCCTCCTCTCCTCGGCTGTGGCAGCGGCAAAGCGTGAAATGCCGCCGTGTGGCCGTGCACAGCTCAGGAAGCTCCGCCCCCGATGGTGATGGAGACAAAATCCAAGCACAAAGTACTTGCAAAACAACTTCATACACATAATACCCTTCTTTTGTCAATTGTAGTTAGGACAAGTAAGGATCGTTCTATCCGGGGAAATCAAGGGCTTTCAATCACACAAAGTGTTGCACATAAGGGGGTTGTCGATTTTTATGTCTAATTACCTACTGATTTATACAAAAATTAAAACCTAAATTATTATTTACAATTGATCAACATCTTCCACACAACCACAAAACACAAAACTCATTACACATGCAACGAAATTAAAACAAGTAATAGGGGCAGCAAGCAAATATCGTATTCAAGATCAACTAAGTTCCAATTTAATTAGAGTCTTCGCGGTATATCTAATTATTCAAAACATCACAAGTATTTAGAATCAACTACGCGTGTAATCCTAAACATGGTACTAATCGGTTTAATAACACAACGCGTAGAAATTAAACACAAATAGCACATAAGCACAATATGTCGAAATTGGAACATGTTAGCAAGTATGGCGTCACTCATATCACATCGACATGTAAATTTCCAGAATTACTCTAGCCCTTAGATAAATACACATTAAAATCAACTACGCGTATGATCCAACATGTATTAAATCGGCAAGTGAATTCAACATCTAGATAACACTCATGGCCTTTCGAATGCATCTAGACATCTCCTTCGGTTGCACACGAATTAAGGAAATAAACCTAACTAAATCAAGAAAACATGCAAAAGCCTACTGCCCATCATACCATATTCAATTACATAACATGCATAATTCGGTAATTAAACATGAGAAAACCAAACAATTATAACAAGAATTCGGAAATCCCATGAATAAATAACAAAACCAAAATCGGATCCAAGAATCAATACATAATTCATAGACAAATTAATGTATAAATACAAAGAAACAAAAGCCATTGAAATTACAATCCAAGTGACAACCTTGTTGAAGAATTCGGCAAGTGGATTGGTGTTGATGATTGGAATGATTTTATGAAAGGTGGTGGAGTATGGTTCGGCTATGTTCTTGGTGAGAATTCTTGGAAGCAATTCGGCAGAGTTTTGGCTAGTTTAAGTGAGGAAGAGAAGATGATTATTCTGAAATTATGTTGTGGTATTTATAGAGGCAAGGGAGGCAACTAGGGTTTACAAAACCTAGTTTTTCTCAAACTTATCCTGCTAGCAGATTTGACCTTCGAGTGAAGATTATGGAATATCTTTATCTAGAAAATAGATATTGAGGTGATTCCAGTTGAGTTGGAAACTAGACTCCCGTAGCTTTCTATCCATATAAGGCTCGAATTCTGATTCATTGTGAGCTGTCCGGGAGAGTCCGTGGAAGTTGGATGCCGTGCACAGGAATTCTGCCGAATTTGATCAGGATTTGTTGCGATTTTCTTCCTCTATTTTCTGCCGAAAATTCCCAAGATAATGGCTGAATAATTGAGCAATATCTCTTTAGGTTTTCCATGAATTAATTCAGCCAAAAATCTTGCACAAAGGATGGAATTCAGTCCACATTCGTAAGCCAAATCTATGTAGAACTCGGTTTAGGTTTTCTTCTTTCGGCAGACTTGACCTTCGTGCATTCAAACGGGCATAACTTTTTGCTCAGAAATGATTTTGCTGCAATTCCAAGTCTCAGAGAAACTAGACTTATAGAGCTTTCCAACGGCACATGGCTTGTTCTCTGTTTCCAAGCGATGTGTCCCACAGAAATTCCGGAAATCAGGACACAGTCCCAGGAAAATCCTGGTAGTCCCTGGATTGGTTTGCTCAAACTGCCAAGTTGCAGCCTTCATTTGGGTGACTTCCCGAACTCCGATTGATCTGAAATTTTGACACAATATACTTTAGCTTGCCAATTATATGCATACCAAATTTCATCAAATTTGGAAACGGATAGATCAGTTTAGCACAGGCCTCAATATCACGAAAACAACATATTTTGCACTTTTTGCTCAGATTTCTTTACTTAGTCATTTTTCTGACAATTAAACACATTTTCTCCAAAACTCTACCAAAGGGACACTAAACTAAAATATGACTCTATCTTACAAAAATAAGGGTTAAGCATTGGATAAATGGGGGTAAAAACATATAATATCGTCGCACATTGTACTCCTATCAGATGGTTCAGAACTTCCTCCTCCGGCCACCGTTCGACCCGATTTCGGTCGAGAATGGAAGGTCTCGGTCTGCACGTTAATTCCATGGAAGGAATTGAACTGATTCAACCCAGGTAAGGAGAATTTTCGAATTGAAATTCTAGGGTTTTCCGTGTCCACCCTCGTGTCCTGCTTTCGTGTCCACCTAGACACGCACGTGTCCAACACAAATACGAGTGTGTCCATAGCGTGTCCAAGTCAGATACGTGTGTCCGGCCGTATTTCACCGTATTCTACACATATCGTGTGCGTATTCGTATCCAATACGGGATACGACACCTTTTCGGCGTATCCGTGCAACCTAGGTTGTTACCCTTTATTCCAACTTCTCTATGAGTGATTAGAGTCTGTGAAAATAAAGGTGCTATAAACGATCTTCAGAAGGTGGATGTACTTTTGATGGTTGAATTCCTATGTGCAGCTAGGTTCTTAATTGTCATAGGGAGTAATTCTTATTGTCGCCCCTATTGGGAGTTTTATTCTTTGTACTGTTTACTGCGCAATATATTTTTGTCAACTAATTCAAAAATAAAAAAAAGTTCCATTTCAAAAAAGAAAGAAGAGAAAGTTAATTAATAATAAAGGAGAAAGATTAATTATTAAATTTTTTTCCCTCTATACAGGGCCGGCCCTGTGTGCTTGGAGGCCGTAGGTGAAATTATTTTTGAGGACCTAAAACATATATTTAACAAAAATAAATTGAATTAAACATTCTACATAATTAATATATAAAATTCATAGTATCACTGACGTATCTGGTTTGTCACATTCCGAATTTGATAAACTTTAACTTTGAAAAACTTTGTCAACTATTATAAGGTAAAGATTATTAGTTTTGATGATAAAAGAATCATATAAAATCAAGGTAATAAAAAGAATCATATGAAATAAAACTAAAAAAAATAAATAGCTAGGGTATTCAATACCCAAAAACAAATTAAGGTTCTCTAAAGTTAAATACAAATGTGAAGAAATAGTAAAGTAAAAAACTAAAATGAATTGTAAAGATATGAAAGGCCAAAGAAAAGAAAAGCAAAAAAGTAAAAATTAAAAATTAGCACTAATGGGGATCAAACCATTACCAAATAGGAAGTAAAGTCAACAACTCGCCACTATAGCAAATCTATCAACTTACCCCTAAAAATCTACCCACTAAAAGTTTGATAGGAACTTCCCATCTCTCATCATCATGGTCGATGTCAGGCACGAAACTAAGGGTGGGGTGCAGCACACCCCAACTCTTAAGACTTGCAAAAATTATATATATGCATATCTATAATCTATATATTATATACATTAAAACCTGCAAAAAAAAAAAAAAAGTGTATATATATATACATTAAACCTCCTCTACCAATCCTTTTGAAAGTTCTATATACTCCCTCCATGATTTCTTCTCTATGATAGTTCAAAGGGATAGTAGTACCACAAACAACCCATAAACTTGATCACATAAGGGTTAAATCAAGAAAAAATACGCAGCTGCTCAGTTTTTGCTCATGAACTCATAGAAATTTTTTTTTGGCTGCATAAGGGTCATTGAGCCCACCCCAATTTTAATTCATGGTTCCGTCCCTGGTTGATGTTGTCTTTGCCCATCTTGCTGCCTAGATTGCAATCTTTGAGAATGATAAACGGTATTTTGGGCCTATTAGCGGCGCCGAGCCTTTTCTGTCAATGGTTGCCGTGCCGATTCCAAGTTCTTATTGGTACTTAGAGCAAATTGTGAGATCTCTATAACGGGATCTCGATGCGCTTCGAAGAAAGACGTTTTGTGAACGTCGCTAAATTGTTGTGTGTGTTGGGGGGGGGGGGGGTCGGGTCTTGGTTTTCCGGTCAACATGTTCTTTCCCTTACATTTCATGACGGCGTGTTGTCATTGAAGGAGCTCGTGATGTCAACCATTTCGGTCACGATGGAACTATTTGGCCTTCCTCCTCGTCTGCGTACCTTGGACGCGATCAACATGATTGGTGCTACGCTCGACAAGGTCATTGACAAGCCGAGTTTGAAGTTTGTAGTGAAGATGAGTGTCGTACACCACTTCTCACATAGAGTTCAACAAGTCTACCTCCTCAGACCTTTGATTTTCATGGGGTTGAGGCGGTGGTCTGTTTTAAGTAAGAGAAGCTAGTACGTTATTGTCGTATATGTGCATTCTTTGTGCACAAGGATGTGATTAGTGTAGGACTACCGCCGGAAGAGATTGGGGGCTCAGCTTCAGACCCTAATTTCGGGTTGATGCAACAAGCATTAGTGCCTCTTACTGCTACTGGGTCTTCCTAAACAACTACAGCTTGGGCTACATCGACTCCGCCTTTGTTTGTGATTTCGGTCATGACAGCGGCTGAAATGAAAGTAGAGGCTTGTCGGCTTTGTACACCCATGGTATCGGGTCTTGTTCTGCCCACCCCTACTGTGGAGCCAATGATGAACTTCTTATGTTGTTGGCGTTAACTGCAAGGTTGTTGAAGCCACATTGATCACGTATAGCAGGGATAGGAGTTTAAAAACTACTGTTGTGGCCTCTGAGTTTGCTTTTGAGAGTGATTTGGCTCTCAAAATTTTGAATGGGAAGATGCTTTCTTCTCCCATGAAGAAAGGAAAAGTATGTGGTCGACCTCTCGAGGCCGTAAGAATCACCCTAAGGGCATGTTTACTTACTTGGAATGGAATTCATGTGGAATAGGAATCGGAAGGAATGAGAAACGGAATGGAATAATATGGGAGGAATATGAATAAAACTATTACGATTGTTGTTGTTTACTTACGATAAGGAATTTGAATTAAATTTAAATTAATTACCAAAATGTCCTTTTAAAATATCATTTTATGTTCAATTTTACCAATTTTGTAACATTCTTTTTTCACACATTGATAGGACCCACTCCGAATATCACACTGATATTCAGAGTGAATCCTGCAGGGACCACCTCAAGAGAAGTGTTACCGAAAAATCGGCATGACCTCTCTTGAAATGGACAACCCATAACTGCAAGAAAACAACGACACTTCTAAACATAACCACCCTTACTCCAGGAGCCACCTGCTCCCCAAAAAACAAACATCTTCCACATGACAATTAAGAAACTCAAATTCAGGAAGAGAAAGTAGAAATAAAAACAACAAAACAACTAGTGTCGTCGGGTCACAACCCGTAAGTAAACAGTAAGAGTTTACTACAACACTTTATGGACATCAGAGCAACTATACAAAGAAAATATGATACAATTAGGTTAAACATGTAACCTACGATATCTGACAGCGGAAGATGATCTCTATGCCTTGCCTCCTACTAGTACCGAACAACTCTGCCAGCTGGGCAGTTTAAAACGAAGAGCCCAGAGAAAGTAATTTAAAACATTAGCGTGAGTGGACAAAAATAAATAAATAGGTAATAACATTTTGAATAAAAATAATTTATATTACTTTCCTCATATTTCATGAATAAAACCATGAAGCATGCATTAATAAAACATTTAATTCCATATACTCTTAATATAAAAAACCCCATTCCCACTGGTTCGGGAATTATAAAAATAACTTAAATTCTTATAGGAAAAACATTCCCGAATACCAAGTATGTGTACATATATATATATATATGTGTGTATATATATATATGTATATATATATATATATATATGTATATATATATATATATAATTGGGCCAATCCCATTAACCATTTAGTGAAATCAAATAAAAATAGGGGAATGTCAACCACCATATAATAATGAGCCTCCTAGGCTAAGGGTTAGAATCTCTCTTCTCCAAGGCTCTAAAGCGTCCCACGCTACCTGTACTCGTCGACAACCGAGGTGAATTTGACCTACATGGTCAAGTCATCATCTCGCATGGGCTCAGGTGACTAAGCTAGCTAGCAATAAACATATATGGACCCTGGTATGGTGAAAAATCCGAAAACAAAATCAAAGTACATTTCTCCTAAGGAATCATAACTCAGTACGGTCCCCGACCGCACTTCTGAGGCTTATACATATAATTAAACACAATCATAGCCTCTCAGAAATTAAATGAAATCAACATGTCCCACATGTCATAATATTCGAAACAAAGCGAAATTGTAAAATCCTCGGGAATCTCATTTCCGGTTTAATATCAATATATATATATATAGATATAAATAAGTCAAATTAATTGACTTATTTTGTAAACCATTTAAAAATCGATCATAAAAGAAATCATCAAAATAATACCGATTATCGACCCTCGATAATCCATATCATTCTCAAAATAAAGTAATGAATATAAACCCCCATAATATTCAAAATATTCATGCATGCATCAATTTAAAAATAAAAGTCCACTCACTATAACCGGCTATGCCTGACGCCTCTCGGAAGTCTCTTCGATACGAGCGTCCTCACGTCCTGTAAGATTATTCAATTAATCCCCCTCTTTCTCAAATGTAAGCAAATTCAAAATATTAAAATATTTAAACCATCCGAACGCGTTCCCAAGCCTTGCCGCTCAACCTTGCTACTCTTTTTCCTAAAATCAGTCCTTCAATCTTAAATTCTCAATCAACCTCCTCGTACTTCAAGAACAACACCAACATTAACCCTTTAATCCTCCACCAACCTCATTTATCCAAAACTTAAACAATTAAACTTAACCCTTGCTAAATTCCTCTGAAAATTCTAAAATAAATGCCAATATTTTCCATTCTTCATAACTAAACGAAATTTAACCTAAAAAATCACTCACGGCGGCTGCACCGCTGCCGGCAGCGGCGGTCAACGACGGTCAACACTGCCACCGCTACCATAAATCACTAAAATTTAACAAGAGTTCCTTCTCAACATTTTGAACAACATTCCCTTCCACAACAATCATCAATTTCAAGCCTAAAGGGGTCAATTTACAAAAACCCCCCAATTTGACACTATTCATCAAGAACCCAAGAAATTAAATTCTTTGATTTCTCCTTACTTACTGCAAATTGAGCCGAATCCTTTTGAGGGGGTGTTCACGACGGCGTAAGCTTCGATCTAACACCAAGAAATCATTCTAATTCGACCTGAGGAGAGAGAATCGACAAGGAGTTCAATGAATAGTAGATTGTTCCTAATTCGATTGATTTCTCTTTATTTATAGCGAGAGGAGATGAGATACCTACGTAGAATTATAGAGGGGAAGAGCAGCTTTGTCTGGATACTAGGAACACCACCATTGGTGGCTCGACGGCGGCCAATTCTGATTTTTGACCTTTTTACTAGCTTACCCTTTCTCTAGTAAGAAAAAGAGAGAAAGAAAAAAGGAAAAGAAAATTTTGATTTTTGACCTTTTTACTAGCTTACCCTTTCTCTTTTCCTTTTATACTTACGACGAAAACGGAAGCTATCGTTTTTACGTCACAACTTTTGCGTTCTAACTCCGAATTAAACGTGCTACATGTCCACGAACTTGTTTTAACGTGTTCTCTCTCAAAGTAACAAGAAAATTCTCGACCGAATAAAATTATAAAAAGTCAACTATTAGGACCTCCGTAACATTAGAACAACTCTCGAAAACGTGAAAGCAAAATAAAAATCAACGAGAAGTTAAAAATGGTTCGGGACGTATCGATTCTTCTCTCCTTATAAAAATTTCGTCCTCGAAATTTACACTCGCCAAACCCCAAGAACTACGAATTCCCATCACTTTGGTAGTTATGCCTCAAAAAAGTAGAGCATATGCTTTTTGGGGATTTATACAATAGTTTTTGTGAAAACAACCCTCCGAAGCATGATGAATCTCCAAGAAATTCATTTATCAACAAAGTTGTATAAATGAATTATATATAAAAACTGCAGATGCCAAGAATAAAATCAGAAATAGACTCGTATATGGCCATTTGTAAATTCACAAAGCAACACTTTAAAACTGAGGCAAACATGGGTATGATATTCAATAAAAACTTGAAATGTCTTTTCTTATAAGAGATTAAAATTCTGCCAGGAGACAATTTTTTTGAAATTTGTTCTATTTTCTGTCACGAACCATGACTAGAATAATTCAAATACATTATTGGAAATTAGACATTCAAATACCCTTCAAATACCCTTGCCTTTAAAACAGGAACAGCGATGAGAAGAATAATCAAGGTTGATAAAATATACTCAAATCAATTTCTTAATAGGAACTAACTTTATGGAGTAAATAAGAGCCTATAACAATGATTTTTAGTAAGTAACATGAATATACTTCGCAAAACTGCTCAAAAATTTCAAAACTTGTTTACGATAGGTAGCAAGACCAAAACGATTACTATAAAACAATTTAACTAGTCAATAGGTTACTAAATCAATTGGACATAAATCCCAATTTAAGCCTGGAAAAAGGGAGGTTTATCAATCGTCTAACTTTTTGATAAATAGATCTAAACATGCAATAGCTATATATACAAGTTCTCTACTGAAAAGAGTTTGTAACAAGAGAACATACAATAAGGAATTATAATCATATAATTTCTTTGTGGAAACTTGAAAAATTCCAGCTATTGCAAGTCTAAAGTTAATCCCATAAAACAAGGCAAAAGCAGTCGTTTAGATGAAATCATTTAACATATCTGAAAATAGAATTTCACATAACAAATCCGTTTGGGAACAAACCAATTTAGTAAACCTATAGATGAGCTAATGCATATAAAATACTTGATACGAATTCAAATTCATAAATCCAGGAGTAAGAGAATAACTAAAAAAAGAACTGAGTTTAACTAATGTACAAGGGAATAGACACTGAGATTGATACCAAAGTATGCGAAATCAGCTTTCCATAAGAAGCTTTGGTTTACACTTCATGCAAAAGAGCAAAACTTGACTCTCAGTACAAAGACACACACATATATATAAACACGTGTAAAGTTCAAAGAAAGTAGACGAGAAAGAAGAAGACTTTTGTTTTCAAACAAGTCTAAAAAATTAAAGACTTTGTTGTACTAGCAGTAAAGGATTCTACAAATACAGCTCACACATGAACTTAAAATCAAAGACCATGACAAGATGATCACATGAAGCAAAAACGTCTGCTGCTTGGAATCTATTAAATCTTTATGTGATTACGTACCACAATATATGGGAGGCTCCACAGGTAACCAAATGTATCATTACTAAATCATACAAGATTCTATCAAATTATATGCATCTCGAGATTCAATGAAGTCAAAGAGAGCATATTTCAAGGAAACCACAACCAGCACACACCGAAGTAGAATCTTAAACTACAAAGAAGGTTTTGTTTCCCCTTCTTAACTAAATCCTGGACCTAACCAAATAAAACAATTTAAAACAAATCATATCATTCCGAAAAAATCTCTGGTTTCTCCAAACCAAATCAGTCGAGGATTTTCGATAGAGCAAGACAATAAAATGTTCTTTCTTTTAATAAACTAAAACTCAGTCAAGAAGTAATCCTTGAAACATCACTTTTTGTCAGGAAGTATAATTTTAGTTGTTCAAATACTCTTATAAGATCAGAACAGTAAATATACACTTGAACTTGGAATTTTAAAACAATACTTGCCTAGCTTGAATTATAACATGACCCTAACAAAGAATGTACATGTACAAGTCAAATCAAATCGATAAAGGTCAGGGTCAACTGAGTCCCAATAAAAAGCTGCACGCGAAACCGATACAAGCATATATCAATGGTTTTAACTCTCAAGATAAAAATATATAGATAAGACAATTAACAAATATCGTATAGGACTCAAATTGTTGCAGCCATGACGAGTTTAGTTTGAAATCATAATTCCATGTAGTACAAAACATACAAAAAGTAACTAAGACTTTCAATATTGAAAGAGTGCACAATTTGTCTATGCAACACAATTCAAAAGGATAGTATAGAAACATGATTACAATCATGAGTAAGAGATTAGTTAAAATACTTTATCAAACGTTTAAGTAGGAAGTTGAATCAGTTTAGACAGATAGTCTGGTATATAATATTTATGAAATATCAACTTTTGATAGGCAAGCCTGGAAATGAAAAAAAATAAGATACGAGAAGTTTAAACTTTGTCGACACATGAATAAACAGTGTTCCACATAACTTCAGCGAATGTAGAGGTAAGACCATATGACCTCTTTAACTTTGTCTGAAATTTTTAAAATTCAACAAGTAATATACATACTAATACGAACCACAACTCTGTTCTGTACCAAATAAATCAGTAGATATATAGCTGAATCTGGACATTTTTGAAGGAAAACAATACTAAAATAACATCAGAATTAAAAGTACGGTACTTGAAGATTAAATTGGCTCCAAAAATTCACTAAGTTTTCTTTAGTCAATGGATGGATTAAAAACTTTCCAGATTCATAGTAAACACATTAAAGAGAAAATACCAAAATTCAGGAAATTTGGAGTTCAAGAAGTGAGGCAAAAGTTGGACACAAACTGACTAGAAATATTAGGTTTCAGAAGAATATAATGGTAGCAACCAGGTAGACTTAGAAAATTCCCCAAAACTCCTGTAAAGTTCAAATGGCATAAAATCAAATCGAAAATGGACAATAGGAAGTATAGTTTCACACATAAAAAGAACCAAAATTAATTCGAACAATTGACCATTCAAAACAGACCAGGAATCAAGGAGGTTTATTGAAAATTCTGGAAACATATCCAAATGTAGACCAACATTTGAAAAATTGCTGAGTGTTGATTTTTCAACGAAATCCGCTAAAAACTCCCAGATCAGTAGCTAACAAGTAGAGGATCAACATATTCATATTTCAAGGAATTTGGACATCAATATGATAGGTAAATGATGCTCCAAAGTGGCTGTGCATATGAAGTTAAATTCTGCAGAAACTCAGCAATAAAGTTTTACAAATGAACCACAAGAGAGATTTTTCAAGAAATAGGTTTATACACAGACAATAGAAATGAACTCAGGATGAAAAGAATCAAGTTTAATACATATTCATACTCTGTTTGAAGAGGGAGACAATTGAAAATTTTGGGCTTTTATTCATGCTGTGAAAATTTCCAGCAAAGTATAATTCAAAACAAAATGCTCAAGTCTCGCTACGAATCAAACAAAAGTTAAGATAGTTACATGCATATTAAAAAGCTGCACCTATGCCTCAAAGAGGAACATCTTCAACAATGAATAATTTAATAAACATTGACCAAACTCTCCTTTTTGTAAAAAAAATAAACCTGATAACATGTAAAATCTTCATGGTAAAATTTTGCTTGTAAAAGCTAGATGATAAAAATATAGAGTTGCAGCAAATCCCAGCAACCTACTACCAAGATGATAATAGCATATCAGGAATGTAAATATCGAATAAGGACAAAACGTCTGCTAGTTCTTTAAGAGAATAATCAATTGTCATCACAAGCAAAGATACAGATTGAAATAACAGGAAAGAGTAAATCGATTCAAACTCGAAACAGAACTTAACTTGTTAAGGTGGGCTGGTGTGAACTACCGAGCATTAAAGTGGAACTTTAACTGTTCTCACGTCACATCTCCCACTTCTCCATATCGTTTTATGATACTCTGCCACCCATGATAAGCAGTCTCGTCAAGAAAGTTACTGCCAAGCTCACCTTTTGGTCCTCCGGAATCCTTATATCACTGAATGCTCTCTCTATCCGTGATATCCAATTGTGAGCATCTAACGCTTCCTTGCCACCCTTAAATTCAATCGCTCCGGCCTCCTTAACAGCTTTTCTTCTAATACCCTGACGGTCATCAGGGGCTGGAAATATATCAACAACTCGACTTAAGAAACACTCTAAAGTGCCAGTTAGTCCTCTAACTGCACTACTCTCCCCTCTCACTAGGGAGTTTACCTCACAAGTTCGGCGTCTAGGAGGCATAGTTCCAAGATAAGAAAAATAATCTCATAATAGTGTACATAAACACACCAGAACAACTAACTTATATACTTAATGAACGCCTAATAACGGAGAGTGTATAATTCACCGCGGTCGAATAACAACTCAATGTTACTAAGTGTCATCAAGTATAAAAGGTAGCATGACTCAAAGAAAGGACCTAATGCTCTTATACCAAACTGACATGACCCGCCCCGAATATCACACTGATATTCAGAGTGAATCCTACGGGGACCACCTCAAGAGAAGTTTTACCGAAAAATCGGCATGACCTCTCTTGAAATGGACAACCCATAACTGCAAGAAAACAACGACACACTTCTAAACATAACCACCCTGACTCCAGGAGCCACCTGCTCCCCCAAAAACAAGCATCTTCCACAGGACAATTAAGAAACTCAAATTCAGGAAGATAAAGTAGAAATAAAAACAACAAAACAACTAGTGTCGTCGGGTCATAACCCGTAAGTAAACAGTAAGAGTTTACTACAACACAATATGGACATCAGAGCAACTATACAAAGAAAATATGATACAATTAGGTTAAACATGTAACCTACGATATCTGACAACGGAAGATGATCTCTATGCCTTGCCTCCTACTAGTACCGAACAACTCTGGAAACTGGGCAGTTCAAAACGAAGAGCCCAGGGAAAATAATTTAAAACATTAGCGTGAGTGGACAAAAATAAATAAATAGGTAATAACATTTTAAAGAAAAATAATTTATATTACTTTCCTCATATTTCATGAATAAAACCATGAAGCATGCATTAATAAAACATTTAATTCCATATACTCTTAATATAAAAAACCCCAGCCCCGCTGGTTCGGGAATTATAAAAATAACTGAAATTCTTATAGGAAAAACATTCCCGAATACCAAGTATGTATATATATATATATATATATGTGTGTGTGTGTGTCTATATATATATATATATATATATATATAATTGGGCCAATCCCATTGACCATTTAGTGAAATCAAATAAAAATAGGGGAATGTCAACCACCATATAATAATGAGCCTCCCAGGCTAAGGGTTAGAATCTCTCTTCTCCAAGGCTCTAAAGCGTCCCACGCTACCTGTACTCGTCGACAACCGAGGTGAATTTGACCTACATGATCAAGTCATCATCTCGCATGGGCTCAGGTGACTAAGCTAGCTAGCAATAAACATATATGGACCCTGGTATGGTGAAAAATCCGAAAACAAAATCAAAGTACATTTCTCCTAAGGAATCATAACTCAGTACGGTCCCCGACCGCACTTCTGAGGCTTATACATATAATTAAACACAATCATAGCCTCTCAGAAATTAAATGAAATCAACATGTCCCACATGTCATAATATTCGAAACAAAGCGAAATTGTAAAATCCTCGGGAATCTCATTTCCGGTTTAATATCAATATATATATATATAGATATAAATAAGTCAAATTAATTGACTTATTTTGTAAACCATTTAAAAATCGATCATAAAAGAAATCATCAAAATAATACCGATTATCGACCCTCGATAATCCATATCATTCTCAAAATAAAGTAATGAATATAAACCCCCATAATATTCAAAATATTCATGCATGCATCAATTTAAAAATAAAAGTCCACTCACTATAACCGGCTATGCCTGACGCCTCTCGGAAGTCTCTTCGATACGAGCGTCCTCACGTCCTGTAAGATTATTCAATTAATCCCCCTCTTTCTCAAATGTAAGCAAATTCAAAATATTAAAATATTTAAACCATCCGAACGCGTTCCCAAGCCTTGCTGCTCAACCTTGCTACTCTTTTTCCTAAAATCAGTCCTTCAATCTTAAATTCTCAATCAACCTCCTCATACTTCAAGAACAACACCAACATTAACCCTTTAATCCTCCACCAACCTCATTTATCCAAAACTTAAACAATTAAACTTAACCCTTGCTAAATTCCTCTGAAAATTCTAAAATAAACGCCAATATTTTCCATTCTTCATAACTAAACGAAATTTAAGCTCAAAAATCACTCACGGCGGCTGCACGCGGCAGCGGCGGTCAACACTGCCACCGCCACCATAAATCACCAAAATTTAACAAGAGTTCCTTCTCAACATTTTGAACAACTTTCCCTTCCACAACAATCATCAATTTCAAGCCTAAAGGGGTCAATTTACAAAAACCCCCAATTTGACACTATTCATCAAGAACCCAAGAAATTAAATTCTTTGATTTCTCCTTACTTACTGTAAATTGAGCCGAATCCTTTTGAGGGGTTGTTCACGACGGCGTAAGCTTCGATCTAACACCAAGAAATCATTCTAATTCGACCTGAGGAGAGAGAATTGACAAGGAGTTCAATGAATAGTAGATTGTTCCTAATTCGATTGATTTCTCTCTATTTATAGCGAGAGGAGATGAGATACCTACCTAGAATTGTACAGGGGAAGAGCAGCTTTGTCTGGATACCAGGAACACCACCATTGGTGGCTTGACGGCGGCGCGGCGACGGAAAATCCGAGGAAGAAAAGAAAAGGGCTCGGGTCAGGGAGAGAGAGAAAGAAAAAAGGGAAAGAAAATTATGATTTATGACCTTTTTACTATCTTACCCTTTCTCTTTTCCTTTTATACTTACGACGAAAACAGAAACTATCGTTTTTACATCACAACTTTTGCGTTCTAACTCCGAATTAAACGTGCTACATGTCCACGAACTCGTTTTAACGTGTTCTATCTCAAAGTAACAAGAAAATTCTCCGCCAAATAAAATTATAAAAAGTCAACTATTAGGACCTCAGTAACATTAGAACAACTCTCGAAAACGTGAAAGTAAAATAAAAATCAACGATAAGTTAAAAATGGTTCTGGACGTATCACACATTACACATCATCATCTTTATGAGGAACCCAATTGATGCAGCACCAGATCGATTTGAATGAACTCAGTTCATGTGAAATTGACATTTCACTCTGGTTACTTAATCATCTTGAAGTCTTGGGGTTTGGTGACATGAGAGGTAAAACAACAATCATTAATTTTCAATTAATTTTAACTTTTAAGTGAGTACATCACAACCTCATAGATCAATACTGATAATTTGACATCTTGAAAATAAGAAACACAATGAAGCACAATACAAAGGCAAACTCATAATTCAAATTCCATGATTCAAGTAAAAGATCAGAAAGATTAAAACAAGTACAACAACATTGAAACAAGTTCAATAGATTCGGTTTACATTCATACATAATGCATGACTATATAATTATGTCGATCTCCTATTTCCACGCCATATATTCCATATTTCATTTGCAAGATTTGTCTCCACATCGTCCACTCATTTGAGGTCTCAATTGTATCAACATAGTCATCATCTTCATCATCTTCCTCATCTTCAACAGGCGGTTGCCTATCATATTCCTCTTCTATAGGATCTACATCCATCTCTCTTCTTATAAAGTTATGAATCATGCAACACACATATATTATACGATGTTGTGTTACTATATCATAAAATGATGGACTCCTAAGAATTGCCCAACGCATTTTTAGTAGACCAAAGCTCCTCTCGATAACATTCCTATCACTTGAGTGTTTCATATTAAAAAATTCTTAGTGGCGAATCAGTTTTGTTTTCATCCCTCCACTCATTGAGATGATAACGTTGCCCTCTAAAAGGTGCAAGAAAGCCCTTTGCATTACTGTAGCCAGCATCTACTAAGTAGTAAAAACCTGGTTACAAAAAAAGATGTTAATTTTCTGTATAATATTATTTTAAGCACTTAATATTGTAATAAGTACAATTTTGGTTTTGATAATTACCGTTAGGAACTTTTAATCAATTTCTCCTATTCAGAGCATCTCTAAGAACACGAGCATCATGTGCCGATCCCTCCCATCCCGGTAAAACATATATAAACATCATGTCTTGAGAGCAAACTCCTAAAACATTTGTTGCTATCTCACATTTCCTTGTTCTGTATCTTGGCTTGTCTCGTTCTGGAACTTTCACCCTAATATGTGTTCCATCTAATGCTCCTAAACAATTCTGCATTAAGGTATATGTAATAACAGTTTTAGTCTTAAGAACATAAAGCATATATTACTAAATAATTTTGTAAAATGAAATCATATGTACCTTAAACCACTTCCATTTGATATCTGTTGAGACCTCAGGTACATGTACTGGCTTTTTCCAGAAGTCCTTTTGGCACCAAATCATGGCTTTCAAACACTCATGAAAGTACGTACTAACTGTTCGCCCCGACCTCGTAAAGTATAGAGATATGCTACGATTCTTCTTATGGTGTGCAAGAATATTTAAAAACATGGCTACCATCTCCTCTATTGACACATTTTTGGTTGCTCTTAGCAGGCCTTTACTAGCTAGAATTTGACACAACTTATGAAAGGATTGTCTATCCATTCGCAGTTGATCAATACATATAGCATCACTCCAATAAACTAGAGAATACATGTACTCTACTTGTTTATAGAGTCTAATGGTTGAGGATCGACTTGGTTGACGGTGTTTTTTTACAGCTAAGTTGATATAAGCATAACCGGACGCACACACAGCAAATAATATTCGAAGGTAGGCAAGCAATGCATTAATGGTGATAAGTATTTTCTTCTTTCTGGACAAACTTAGACGAGCCATATATATCTACATCACATAAAACCAATTATTCAATCAAGTAACCAAGCTATATAACAGATGATAGTCCAAGGAAAACATCGAATACAAGATTCAAAAGAAGACATGGCTTGAAACACCAAAGACAATCTTCAGATTGCAATTTTCTCAACCATTAAAGACGTAAGATCTCATCAAGGAGACACATTATTGCAGCAACTATAGAACTCTTCTAACTCGAAGAGACACATTATTGTTCAATCTAAGCATATTAGTCAAACTAATCAGAAAGTTTCAAACACAAGTTTCAAATCAGGATGCATTTCAAGCAGGATACAGAAAAACCCAGATATCAAATCCAACCAGAGAAGCAATACCTTGCAAAGATGGTCAGCTCAAAGCTTCAAAATTCACCAAACCCAGCAATTTCAGTACCTAAAAATGGAGGTATAAGTAGTCAGGCTTTCTCATCATAATATTAGCATAGGTAGTCATCAAATGAGTAATACACGACTGAGGCATGCCCAATTTCCTCACAAGCTCAACATTGGGTATCAAATTCTTGGATAGATTTCCAGTAAAAAAATGACTTGTGCTTCAAAATATACAAGACATGGTCATCAGAGAGCACCACACTCTTGAGGAAGCTACAAGTGGGCACAATAAGGTTTTTCAAGCTTCCCCAATATCCATGGGTTTTAGGACAGTGTTGGAGCAGAAAAACTCAAGCTTTTGTTGGTGAAAGATTTTTCTTCTTATCAACTAAGACAAGTCGTGGGTATTTCCGCACAAGAGTTGGGATCTGGGTATCTGAGAGTTCGGTTTCAATAAAGTTTGAAGCTTTACCTTGTGAAGATTTCAACATAGATCATGCCAACTTGTGATGTAGTAAAGATAACAAAAGAGAGAGGATGATCGAATAACAAAGATCAAGAACACTAACCTAGCAAACGCAGCGTTTCTTCGTTTCTCTTGTCGTGAATGAGAGGCTGCTGAGACTTGGCATGTGTAGAGTTGGGTGGTTTGGCATGAGGATATTTTCGGTATAAATTGTTGATTCCTGCTGTGTTTCTTCCATTCCAACCTCTCCCCTCCTGAAAACAAATCCGGGTCACTCCCAGAATTCATTCCGAGTTTGAAAGGTGGGTCCCACCACAAATCCCATTCCCCTACTCAAGTAAACACCGGAATGGAATCGATTCTGAGAGAATACAATTCCATTCCGGTGAACTAAACATGCCATAAGAGTATGAAGAACATGTAAGCTGCTCTAGAGAGTAGGAATTCATGAAACGTAAGATTATGAAAAAGTCAGGGTTTGCTACGGGTGCTTTAAAGCTATATCAGTTTGCAGAGGATGATGTGGAGGATCCAGTGCACAATGAGTTTATGTCGATTGGTACGGAAGATGTTGATGATTTTGTCGATCTTTGAGGCAGCCTATTTCTAGTTTATGAATAAATCAAGAGATGTCTTTGACGTACATTCACGGTCTATCTCGATAATGTCGCTAGTTACTTTGTTTGGACTTATTTCTAACGTTGTATTGCTTTAGGTGAATCTAGATTTTCTTAGTTATGCCTATCATGGTTCGCTTTTGATGTAGCCAGGGTATCATGGTGAGTCATGCTTGTAATATAACCTAATTTCTTACATTAATGGATTTTACACTCTAGAGTTTAGAGTTAAAAATTTAAGATTTAGGATTTAGAGTTTAGAGTTTAGGGTTTATAATTTAGAGTTTAGGGTTTAGGGTTTAGGTTTTTTTTTTCTTTTCTTTTTTGACAAGTATGCGTATAAACAAGTTGACAAAAAAAAACATGTGCATAAAAAAGCAAAGAGTTCTCACTACATATGCTACGTATGGTCTAGTAATCTTGATAGCGAGCTCGATCAGTTGGTACCTGATTCAAATATTCCGCTAAACAACGGTTCTACTCAATAGGAATGTCAATAGGTGTGCAATCTAAACCATACTTATATCTGCCAGTAGGTCAAAATGTACACTGTCTGACACATGTAGATCCCTTCGCCCCCTGGCTACCTCAATACTTAAGGAGTGCTTGAGTTCGCTCAAGTCCTTCATCTTAATCAGTGGCTAGCTATTTCTACAATTTGTCGATCTCCATTGTGTCATTGCCAGTGATTACCATATCATCAATATAGATAATCAAAGTTATTATCTTCCCTTGTTGATGTTTGAGAAATAAGGTGTAGTTTGAATTATTTTGCTTGTAACCAATCTTCTGGATGAACTGGGAAAACCTCTCAAATCTAGCACGAGGTGACTGTTTGAGGCCATACAGAGATTTCCTCAATTTGCATACAAATTAAGTTACTAGGAGAAGTAATTGCATACCAGGTGGAAGATTTGTACACCTCCTCAATCAAATCTCGGTAAAGAAATGTTTTATTCATATCAAACTGTCGGAATGGCCAGTTTAAACTAGCAGCAAACAAGAGCAATAATGTTCATCTTAGTAACAAGTAGTATATACCATATGTCTAAGTAAACCCTTTTGCTACAAGACATGCTTTATACCAATTCGCTAACATATTTGTACTATGCCTTCACTGTAAACATCAAACCACAACCTACAACCTTCTTGCCTTGTGGTAGAGGCACAAGTTCCCAAGTGTTGTTCTTTTACAAAGCTACCATCTCTTCCTCCATTGCCTCCCTCCATTTTGGATCACCCAACGCATCATGTACTTTGTTAGGTACTGATACATCATATATTTGATTCACAAATGAATCATATGACTTAGACAATCTCTTAGTGGACATATATTTGGCTACTGGGTACTTTGATTTTGCCTAAAGAGTAAATTCATACTTTTTGGCTAACTGACCTCAAGTAGACGTATTTGGTAGCACATATTATCAACAATTAGATTCACTCACTACTACTAGAATTAATAAATGGACAAAAGAGACATAAAATGCAAGAACCTCAAATAGAATTTTTCCTCGAACGACACTAGATGGAAGATGAATGATGAGGTGGGAAGGGGCTAGTACAACATCGCCGAAACGATATTTAGGCATATCATGAGTCCTAAAGAAAAGGAAACGAGTCATATTAAGTATATGACGGTTTTTCTCTGGGACACTCCATTTTATAAAGGTGTTTGTGGACATGTCGTTTGATGGTGTTTGTCTGTTTGAACTATCCCATGTGTTTTGAAAAACTCTTAGAAAACGTGATTAACATATCTCTCCAGTCAAAATGAAGAATTTTAATGGTGCTATTATTTTGAGTTTGAATACGAGTACAAAAAGCGAGGAAAGCTGGAACTTCATCTTTGTTTTTAAGAATAACAACCCATGACAATCTCGTACAATAAAGTACAAAATTTCATCCAAAATCATCCAATCCATCCGACATTTTTGAGTCGGATAATCGATCCGAAATATTTGGGTGAAAAAAAGTTATGAACCGATCTGATCCGATTTAAACTGGGCTGGATCCGGATAAACCTTATAAACCATATGAAAAAAAAACCGATACGATCCGAATTTTTATTTATATTTAAATATTTTTTTTATATACGTGTCACACTATTATTCGTAAATTCCATCTCTTTATCAAGTACTCTCCCACACTTAATCTAATAATCTACCCATATAAAAGGTAAAAACCCTAACACCCCACTTCATTCTCTCATTTTCACATCTCTTTAAGAATTAAGACTTTTAACTTTTGCAATTTAGTTTTCTTATGGACTTGTGTTATTTTTTGATGAACAACTTATTTCAACTTTTATTAAAGATGGAGTTATGGTTATAATGAATGATTTTATGAAATTATGGTTATGATTATGATGGTTGTTTTAATGGCTTTTAGATAGTGGGATTGATTGATGCACTAAGAAATTTTAATTTATAAGAAAACAGAGTTATTAAATTTGGGTTAAAACCGCATCCGATCCGAAAATTCGGATTGTTGAAAATTGGGACCATAGTTTTAAAATTCGGATACGGATATAAAAAATTCTAAAACCAAGATTGCAACACTGTAAGAAAACCCTTTTTTTTAGAGTGCCACTTTTCTAGGGCTGGGTGTTTGGGCCTGAAGGACCGAAAGCCCGGCCCGAAAATCCGAAAAAAGCTCGTAACGAGCCGAGCCCATTTTTTTTAAGGACCGGCCCGAAAAAGGACTAGCCCTAAAATAAGAAATTCGGTCAGAGCTTGGGCCTTGTTTTTTTTTTTGACCGAAAACTCGGCCCGGACCGAAACTAGGTTGAGCCCAATAAGCCAGACCCAGGCCTGTTCCCACAATCCCATTTACCTAGTTACCCTAATAAGACTGAATTACAATCAGTTCGCAGTCCCTGTCCCCACCCCCCCCCCCCCCCCCCCAGCCACTCCAGCCAGTCCCTTCACCTCTCCACCGCCTCCACTCCTCTGGACCTCCACCTCTCCACCGCCTTCTCTCCTCCGGACCTCCACCACTCCACCGCCTTGGCGCCTTCACTCCCGAGTCCAGAGCTCCTCCTCTCCTGACGGCTTCACCGAACCACCGCCTCCACTCCTCTAGACCTCCACTGCTCCACCGCCTTGGCGCCTTCACTCCCGAGTCCCGAGCTCCTCCTCTCCTGAGTCTCCTCCTCGCCTCTCTTCTCCGATCATCTCCGGGTGTCTCTCCTCCCTAATCGCTTCATCTGGTCATTCTGGTGTAGTCTCGTATGAAATTGGAACCGAACTACTTCATAATATCAGGTAATTATCATTAAAATTAGGGAATACTACAGGTACCAAAATTTAGCAAAAAAATCTTGCCGTAAACTTGCTGCATAAAAGGTTTTTTTGGGCCCAAAAAAGCCCGGCTCGGCTCAGACCAAGGGTGTCTGGCTTTGGGTCGGGCTTTGGGAATTTGGGCTCGGCCCGGCCCGCGCCCAGCCCTACTCTTTTGTCTCTACTCTAGGGTTTCTCCTCTAGGGTTTTTTTTTTTTCAGAAAATTTGCGCAACATCCCTCTTGATCTCGTTTCACCATGTCTGACAAAGTCTTGAACCGATTTGCCGCTGCTTTTGCTATCAGGGACAGAGGTTGAGTGACCTTTGCTGCTGCTGTTGTTGGGTCTGTCGCTGCTTCTCCTCACTTCTTTGCGGTGGGTAGGCTTCTGTCACACCCCGGTCCCGACGTCGGTGGGGTTTAGGCACCCGGCACCGGTCGCGAGGTGTGATCGAGTGTTACAAAGCAGAATATAAGTAAAAAATAAAAACACTAATTTCTAGGCTATTCACTCTAGGCTCGTCCGACACCTTGATCTGACAAACACTAAACACTTCTCTGCAAAACAGCAAGTAAATGGGTGGGTGAGTAAAACCACGCGCTCTGTGAGTGCCCTATGTAATATGGCAGCAAAGCCATGTCATTTTACGCACGCTACAAAATACGTATAAACATAACACAAGCGAACCAAAGCATATAACATAATAACAATGCAAGCATGTAATGTTCCTCCTCATACTTTTCACTGCCCTCAAATATATATTTTTATTCCTTTGTTAGTCTTCTTGTTATACTCATGGTCCCCAGTCCCGAAACCCGAAATAGATCATTTTATCAACTTCTGGCGTCGAAGGGGCATACTTTCCCCCAACTCGTGCACATGTGGGCTGATCATAGCTACTAGATGTCCCCATGAGTTAACTCAACTACACGAAATGTTTTATTTCTAATAATAGTTCCCAAACACTCAAGTTTCCTTCAACTCCAATCTCACCATTTTCCCATCATGAAATGCAAGATCAAGTAATATAATTTAAAACAAAAACATATGTTTTCCAACATTGTAGATACGTAACAACCAATCAAGAATCTAAATATTACCAAACATATATCACCAACATTCATAACAAACAATGCCAAACAATGCCAATATTTCATATATAAACATAATGAAATACACCCCATCAAACCCTACCCTCAAATATATATATAATCACCACATATTTCACAGATCGACATGTTTCACTTGAAAATAGAGAGATATTTTATAAATAGATCAAAAACATGCTTTTCGACTATTTTAAAAGCATATAAGAATATTTGAAACGCATTACATAAACCACTCACCTCAACGAACCGAATCGACACCCATATCGTAAATCGAGCAACCTAGAATGAGTCTTCTAGAAATAACCGTTGGATCTAATTCCAACCACCATGGATAGAAAGATCGCATCGATACAAATCTGTAGCTACTCGCGGATTCAGAATCGGAGTTACGGATCAAAAGTTATGATCCACGGAAGTTTCGTCGCAAATCTAATAAAATAATAATATCTAGAGAGAGAAAGAGATATACGGCAGAAAAATGGGCTGATATATCTATTTATAGACCCCAAAGTGACACATGTCAGCCAAAGATTGGTTCCCTTAGTGCCACGTGTCGCCACACTACACTCCCACACCATCACATGCCACAAAGTGACACATGTAAGCTGACTAAGGTCTGATGATGACGTCATCAGGCCACATGGATGACGTCAGCGTCAGCTGGTCTCTCCTTTCAGCGCCACGTGTCAACTTCTCCTCCAATCAGAGCTCGTCACGTAGTCACATAATTATTCTCCGAATAAACTTCCAAAAATAGTTAAAAATAGCTCGGGAATTCAAATAATTCACCGAAAAATGTGACGAACTCGTGACGACCTCTACTTTCTATTTTTAATAAGAAAAATAGAATTTGACCAACTTCAAAAATTGAGATATTACAACTTCTCTCCATGAAGTGCTGCAAGCCAGAATCGCGGGTGGTGATGGGTACTCTAGGCCCCGTCTGGGATCTTGGTATCGTCTCCATATGCGTGCTCATGATGATCATTACATCCTGAAATTCACTCGAAAGGAGAAGAGGAGCCATGTGGTTATCGGGGGTCCCTGGTTCTAAGGCCGTGCTCTTTTCGTGGTCGTGGACTACGATGGACTCTGTGATGCTGCAGATGTCCCTATCGATCAGTTTCCGGTGTGGGTGGAAATTAAAGGACTCCCGCCGAAGTTGTTTACTGATGGTGTAGTGGAGATTATTGGCGCTACGTTGGGGAAAGTGGATAGATCGACTCCGCATCAGTTGGGGTACCAGAGCTCAGGTGAAAATCATCCATCACATCTGTGATCCTGTCAAAGATGCGTATCCCCCCATGCAGTTTGAATTCGAGTCCATCAAAACCACAATTTCGCTCTCCTTCAAATATGAGCGTACGGTGGGCTTTTGTCGGAGTTGTGGGTTGCTCGAACATCCGGCGTCAGGATTCCGGGGTTCTCTCGACATGTCGGCAGTACAGATTATTGGTCGGGGAGACATGACTCCATCAGGTGGGGCTGCGGCGGCGCAAGGGAATGGTTTTCAAGTTTTTACAAACCCTAACCCTAGCTTCTTTCTGCATTTCTTGGAGAAGGGTAAAGGCCCGGCTTCAGCTCCATTGGTTGTGAATCACTTTTAATTGAGTCCCTCGTGTTCGAGTTCGGGTACCAAGTTGGGTTCGACATCGGGGGTTACACCGACATATGCTTTTTCTTTGCTAGGCTTAACGGCGGCGGAGTTGGTGGCCCAACTCGCTAAGTTCCGGTCCCCTATGTCACCAACTTCATTTGGTCCTTTTTGTTCTCCGATTACAGATGCTCTCAAGAATTCTCCGGCTCCAATTGTGATCACTGGGGTGAAGCGGGGGACTATTTCTTGTTTGGAGGCTGCTAGTAAGAGGGTTAGGGTTTGTTGAGCAAAAATTGTAAATAATATACTCGACATAATTTCATCTTATCTCATTATTTTGAAATAAGACTTTTATTATGTTAAGTTCGGATCCATTCAAGACAAGATATGTCTCTTAATTACAACTCCTATATTTCAAGGAGAAAACCCTTTGATTCCAAATACGAAGAAAATAACTTATGTGGAGTGTGTGTGTGTGTGTATTTGTTTGTTTTTTGATGGAGGTGTAATCCAAGCACAAAGTACCTGCAAAACAACTTCATACACATAATACCATTCTTTTGTCAATTGTAGTTAGGATAAGTAGGGATCGTTCTATCCGGGGAAATCAAGGGCATCTCAATCACACAAAATGTTGTACTTTAAGGGGGTGTTGTCGATTTTTATAATTATTTACCTACTGATTTTTACAAAATTCTAAAACCTAAATTATTATATACAATTGATCATCACCTTTCACACAATCACTAAACACAAATCTCATTACACATGCAACAAAATTAAAACAAGTAATAGGGCAGCAAGCATAAAATCGGATTCTAGATTAATTAAGTTCCAATTTAATTAGAGCCTTCGCGGAACATCTAATTATTCAAAACATCACAAGTATTTAGAATTAACTTCGCGTATAATCCTAAACATGGTACTAATCGGTTTAAGAACACTTCGCGTAGAAATTAAACACAATTAGCACATAAGCACAATATGTCGAATTGGAACATGTTAGCAGGTATGGCGTCACTCATCCCACATCGACATGTAAATTTCCAGAATTACTCGAGCCCTTAGATTAATACATATCAAAACATAACATGCGTATGAATCAATATATATTAAATCGGCATATGAATTTAATACCTAGATAACACTCATGGCCTTTCGAATGCATCTAGATATCTCCTTCGGTTGCACACGAATTAAGGAAATAAACCTAATTAATTCAAGAAAACAAATAAAATCCTACTGCCCATCATACATATTCAATCAAATCACATGCATAATTCGGTAATCAAACACAAAATAACCAAACATTTATTACAAAGATTCGGAAATCCCATGCATAATCAATAATACCGAAAATAAAACCAACAATCCAAACATATTTCATAGACAAAATAATGTTTAAATACAAAGAAACAAGAGCCATGAAATTACAATCCAAATTACAACCTTGATCAAGAGTTCGGCAAAGGATTGGTGTGATGATCAGATGGAATTTTGTGGAAGGGTGATGGATGGTTCGGCCTTGGTTCTTGGTAAGAATTTATGGAGATATTTTGGCAGAGATTCGGCAAGTTTATGTGAGAGAGAGATGATGATTGTTCTGAAATTATGTTGTGGTATTTATAGAGGCAAGGGAGGCAGCTAGGGTTTACAAAACCTAGTTTTTCTCAAACTTATCCTGCTGGCAGATTTGACCTTCGAGTGAAGATTATGGAATATCTTTCTCTAGAAAATAGATATTAAGGTGATTCTAGTTGGGTTGGAAACTAGACTCCCGTAGCTTTCTATCCATATAAGGCTCGAATTCTGATTCATTGTGAGCTGTCCGGGAGAGTCCGTGGAAGTTGGATGACGTGCACAGAAATTCTGCCGAATTTGATCAGGATTTGTTGCCATTTTCTTTCTCTATTTTCTGCCGAAAATTCCCAAGATAATGGCTGAATAATTGAGCAATATCTCTTTAGGTTTTCCATGAATTAATTCAGCCAAAAATCTTGCACAAAGGATGGAATTCAGTCCACATTCGTAAGCCAAATCCATGTAGAACTCGGTTTAGGTTTTCTTCTTTCGGCAGACTTGACCTTCGTGCATTCAAACCGGCATAACTTTTTTCTCAGGAAAGATTTTGCTACGATTCCAAGTCCCAGAGAAACTAGACTCGTAGAGCTTTCCAACGGCGTATGGCTCGTTCTCTGGTTCCAAGCGATGTGTCCCACAGAAATTCCGGAAATCAGGACACAGTCCCAGGAAAATCCTGGTAGTCCCTGGATAGGTTTGCTCAAACTGCCAAGTTGCAGCCTTCATTTGGGTGACTTCCCGAACTCCGATTGATCTGAAATTTTGACACAATACACTTTAGCTTGCCAATTATATGCATACCAAATTTCATCAAATTTGGAAAAGGATAGATTAGTTTAGCACAGGCCTCAATATCACGAAAACAACATATTTTGCACTTTTTGCTCAGATTTCTTTACTTAGTCATTTTTCTGACAATTAAGCACATTTTCTCCAAAACTCTACCAAAGGGACACTAAACTAAAATATGACTCTATCTTACAAAAATAAGGGTTAAACATTGGATAAATGGGGGTAAAAACATATTAAGAACGACGCACATTGTGCTCCTATCATTTTTGCGGATGCACCCGTAAATATGAATGGGTTTCCTACGTACCATTGGAGAGGGATCAAGCCACTCGTAGTTCAAGAGTTCCAATGAGTGAATGACTCACTGGACAAGTTTGGCTTTTTGGATAGGAGTAGTGTTTAGGCTACTTTGAAAGACGGATTTGACAAACCAGGGATTCAGGTGAATTTTTACTGGTGGAGTCAGGGATTTTGTTTAGAATTGTGGTTGCGCCTAGATTTAAATCTAGACTGCCTACATACCCTGTGAAGGGATCAAACCACTGTAGTTCGAAATTTGAGATTTAAATGGGTAGATGACCCATTTGCTTGGAATTCGTGTTTGAGACATTTGTGAGGGTGTAAAGCCCTCAAGTCTGCTTTCGATGCAATATGGGAATGATTTGGTTTTTCTGGTGCTTGAGTGAATTTGAGTGTAGGGCCAAAGATTTGTCTGGCGAAGTCAGAGATTCGATTTGAAATTGTATCTAGTGGACCGCTAGATTGCCTACGTACCCCTTTTGAGGGATCAAACCGACCGTAGTTCATAATTTTGGTTATGATTTTGTATCGATATTTGAGCTCAACAGATGTATGTAGAACTTGAATCTATCAAGCGTATTCCTTTTGAACATCCAATTTGGTAGAGTATCTGCCAGGCTTTACAACGGGCTTCAGAGTTTAGTGGACGGACGATGTAGTA
This sequence comes from Potentilla sterilis, assembly GCA_963682095.1. Classification (NCBI taxonomy): domain Eukaryota; kingdom Viridiplantae; phylum Streptophyta; class Magnoliopsida; order Rosales; family Rosaceae; genus Potentilla; species Potentilla sterilis. The sequence goes on from OY821758.1 coordinate 44,521,554, forward strand.
GAGTATCTCTCTGGGCACCCAATTTTATAGAGCGCCTGTCGGGCTTTGCAACGGGCCTTAGTGGACAGACTGATGTTGTGCCGGGCTTTACAACGGGCCACAGAATTTAGCGGATTGCGCGTATTGTACCTGGCTTTGCAACGGACCTCGAAATTTAGCAGATTGCGCGTATTGTACCGGGCTTTGTAACGGGCCTCGGGCCTTGGAATTTAGCGGACTGCATGTAGTATAGTATTGAGATTCCCCCTCGTGTACTCAGAGCTGGACGTGTCTTCTTCAGAAGGCAAAGTACCACCACGTAGTTCAATTATGAATTGTTCCACCGCTTTGACTTTTTCATAATTGCTTTAGTGATTTGGTAAGCTTCTGAACATTAATTCCAAATGAGCTTTTACCTCCATCACTTTGTCCTGTCTACAACATACACCACCGTTTCAGTCAAGCAAATAAGCTCGTGACCTTGTGTCTTTATTGATCAGACCACCGGTTCAAATGAATATGTTCTTTTCACTATGTTTTGGAATTTCTGTCTATTCCATTCCACATATGCTTAATTGCTCCTCTACCGTCGCCTTCGTATTCATTTAGCAAAAGGACATCTCCTTCATCGATATCATTCGACAACGCAGAGTCTTTGACTCCATAGCTTTGCTGTAGGTTTCTCTTGCTTCCATCGTTGATTGAAAGTCACATAGAAGAAAAGAAGGCAGATATCAAGGCTATCGCTTGTTTGATGTGACCGGTATTTGAAGGTGACGATTTATCATTGTAGATTGAAGACGTACGGAAGGCTGAGAGCCTCTTTGGGGCATCAAACAGTTGTAGCAAAGATGCCATGTTCACGAGCCTTTCTTTTTGTGTGGCGATCACGGTGGGACACTATTGCAGAGAGTTGGAGCAGGAGTATGGCGTGCTGTGCAACTTTCCAACATCGGAACTCGGCCGTTCATAAAGGGCGTATGTGTTCCAAGTGCTGTAAATTGCAGTAGCCAAGCGCGTTTAGGACTTTGGGTCGTTCATGAACGGCCACTATGTCAAAACGCATGAGCAGATCACCACGGGACCTGCCGCTTCTATTTTTTTTGGTAGCGTGACTTTTCTTCTCTGTCTGTGGTCATAGTGCTGAGGATCTCTGCAACAGACTTGCATTTGAGCCGCTTCATTTGACACATGACTGTGTCATATTTCCAGGTTTGGTGCCGAAGCAGCGTGTGAACTTTAGAGCAGCGTTTTGTCGTCGTGGACTCAAAACAGGTGTGACAGAGCCCTTTAAGACGCAGCCATTCTCCGAGAGTAGGCCGAAAAGGTTAACACAGGAGTCCGAGGCACGAAACAAAAAAAACGTCAGCATGGCTGTGAATGAGGGCTTGATATCGACTTTGTGTCTTTGCCCAAAAGCCATTGCTCGTTGGAGGAGACTGAGGAGCAGATGACTGAAAGTTTAACATGAAGGAAACGACTTCCTTTGTCTGTACCATGAAGGAAAAGATTAGTAATTTCAGGCAATGTAATTAACCAAGGTTTTATACCTAGATTGGTTGCCGTGAGCTCCTCTTAGATAGCTTTGAGGTTTCTTGTGAAGCTTCTTCTTTTCCTGCCGACTCTTGTTCTTCAATATTGTAGAGCTTCCGCCGTCATTTTCTTCGATCTCTCTATCTCTGCCTTCTTTTTCGTCCTCCCCTTCTGCAGATTGCTCTCAATATATAGAGGTGCCGAAAGAGCTAGATAAGCTGCTTTTGAATTTCAAATTCTGGTAGAGATGATGAAGATAAACCATTGGAAACTCATTTGCTTTGACCCGGCTGCCAATTTTATCTCTTGAATTTGAAAAACTCACATCTCTTCCTCTGATGTATATTCTGTTTTGAATTTGTCAACGATAACTAACTCTTCCAATTTTAAGAGATTATCATGACTTTTGTTTAAAACTATTATCTCTTAATAATTATCGTTCAACAGGGTTGATGGCAGTTCTCTGGCTATTGTTCCCTTTGATCTAACTTTTGAACCAGAGATGGCTCTTGCTTATGTGGATGGGAGGATACAGGTTTCCTCTAATAAGAAACATAAACCAGGTCGTCCCTCAGGTTCTAAGAACAAGAAGAAAGTGGAGGACGATGGGTCTGGTGGTAGCTCTAGCCCCCGGAGGTCACCTAAGCGTAAGTACAAACCTTGAAAGCCCCGCAAAGCTTTGGTTATGGAGGATATTGGGTCCGGTTCTTCGGGTGATGCCGCTACTGCTGGGGTTGTGCAATCGGGTCCACATGAATCTATGGTGGTAGAGGCGGTGGTAAATGAGAGAAGCTCTTCTAGGAGTGGTGATCCTCCTACAAAGTAGGAGGCTAAAGGCAATGAAATAAGTTAGGCTTATGCCTAGCAGGTTTTGTTTTCATTAATTGTTAGTTGTTATTCAAAGAATTTTAGCATTGGGATAGCTTGTTTGCTTAATCCTAGACTTAGCTTGATAGGTTGTTTCGCACAATTCAATTTTTTCGAAGTCCGTGAGGACGTCTTGTGTTTATATTGCTTCTTTCTCGAGGTTTGATTAATGACAGTTTATCCTTTTGATTAAAAAATAATAATAAATAAAAAATATTCGAAAACCGATTAATTCGGATCGGATATGGTTTTGCTCAAAATCCGATCCGAAATATGGATGCCCACCCCTCCTACAATATACAACTCAAAATATCTCATACCCGACACAGTAGGTTCGTTAGAAGGTCTACTAAATATCACTATAATATTTTATTTTTTATAATATGAACTAGTTGAATAAAATCGAATAGTTGTAACTATTCAATCGTTTTACTTGTTCATGTAATATCTGACGGTTGGACCATTATATAAGGACAACATCGATCAACATCAATTGTCGTTGTTGTTGTTGTTGTTGTTCTTCTTCTTCTTCTTTTTCAGAGATACACAAAGTAAATTCAAAAGAACTAAGTTCTTCTGCGAGAACGTGTTTAAGATTATTGAATCCTCAAGTCAGACATCTGAACAACCGCACCAGTGGACGCAGATTTCTATTGGAGGACACTGTGAATCACGCCTCAATCTGATCCAATTAGTGAAATTCTATTTCAATTTCTTTGTTATTTTCAATTTAATTTGATAGTTGATTGTTTTTCATAGTATTGTAAGTAATTGTAATTGTAGATATATATATATATATATATATATAACTGTTTATAATCTCGATACTTTTTTTTAATCAGTTGACAAAAATATATTACTCAGTAAACAATATAAGAAATAAAACCCCCAATATGGGCGACAATAAGAATTACTCCCTAGCTATGACAATTAAGAACCTAGCTGCACCTAGGAATTCAACCATCAAAAGTACATCCACCTTCTGAAGATCGTTTATAGCACTTTTATTTTCACAGACTCTAATCACTCATGAAGAAGCTGGAATAAAGGGTAACAACCCATGAGTTGAGTCTGCTATTGATTCAAAATTAGATATAACTATGGATTATAAAGACCCAGTCCATCCACACCCACACAAGTGTGGTAGTCCAAAACCAAGCAAGTCCAAGACCCAACAGAAAAAACCATGCCAAGAATTTATGGACCCCATCAGCTGCAAGTCCAATAGACCCAAGTCTAGGCCCATTCAAGGTCAAAGTCAGCCCTAGCAAAGAGACTGACTGCTCCCAAAATGCAACAACCGCCCACGCGCCTACTGCTGCCGCCATCACACTGACCACCGTCGCCAAAAAGCCGCCGACAACAACCAAAGTTCTACCCTCGTTGCTAACAACATCAAACACCTTTGTCCAAATCAAGATGGCGTCGAGAATACCATCACCTGACATCAAATCAAGGCTTAAATCATTGCCCCAAATCCAGCCAGATCGCCAAGTTGTTGAGCCCGACCTGCCACAACCAGCGAGATAAGGTTTTCCAAGGTCGTCTTCCACTACAAGATCTCGACCGGCGATCCGCCAAACTAAACCACCAGAACTCCTGCCCAAAGCCAAATCTATTGGATTACACTGGGTACCCGGGCAAGAGACCCGAAAGTTTGCAACACAGACCCTCTCCGTCTCGCCATTGCAACCATCGATCCACCAAATACCATCAACACCAGAGAGAAAAACTGGATTGTGTTCCCTATAGTGTTGCTCCACGAAAAAAGCCACCGCCATCAATCCCAGAAGAGTAAGAAATCCAAATCCCAGCAATTTTCCAAAGCTGCCACCACCCCGTGTCGTCGGCACCTCAAACCAACTGTCGCCGCTTCGAAGACCAAGAGGAAAGAAGGAGAAATCACCACCCTTTCCAGACCAGATTGTAGAGCCACCCTGTGACTGAGAGTTTTGACTGTCGGAGTACATAAATTTTTGAGATTCGCCGCCGTCAAACGTCTGCGTCCCTAGGGTTTTCGCAAGAGAGAGAAATTTTTTTTTTGCATCAACAACACCCTATTATTAATACTCACCCATTAATTTTATTGGCTTACAATTTATTAGATGCATAACCCTAAACTTCCTATTAACCATATTTTTAAATACACAATGTATTCTCAATATACACATCCCACATTTTTTTTTTAATTTTATAAATAAAATACACAAACAATGTCCATTAAAAAAACATATGTAATCAATGTTTTCACTTTACTGAGTTCTTTAAGGATTTTATTTTTCCCCAAAGGATTTCACTTTATTGAGATTTTCTTCGATGGTTTTTATTTTTCTTTCACCTAGTTGAATCTTCCTCGAAGAGTTTCACCAAATTGAGATTTTCCTTTGAAGAGTTTTAACTAGCTGAGATCTATCTTGACTAGATATCTTCTCTTTTGAGTTTTCATCTATGTTTTAGGGTTTCACCTAGTTGAGATTTTTCTTGAAATTTTTTAACTAGTTTGAGATCGTCTTTTGCCAATATCTCTTCTCCTTCGGGAAAGTTTATTATTATTATTTTACTGAATAACCTTTGGGTAGTTTATTTCAACTATGTCTTTATTCTGGTGTTACCACAAACAATAATCTAAATTCATAGCAAGCAGACAATAGAAACCTAGGACCGAAACCTAGGGTTTCGTGTGCAGCGGCGGCGACGTCGGGCTTGCTCTTTGGCCGGTCAAAAGGCGTCTTCCGACGCAGGTTTCCCAGGTTTGAAGGAGAGGTTAGAAGTCTAGTTGCGGTTGGTGATCAGCGACGGAGTCAGGAAGCGAGGATAATTTAATTTTTTTGAAAGGCTACGTCTTAATCTCTATCTCCTGGAGGAGGAGAGAAGCTTGGTGTAGCAGTAGTTCTGACGTCGGCTCAAATTTGGAGGAGTATGACCTAAGGAAGGTGGTATTGATTGGCGGCGCGAGTCTCAACTTAGGTAGCAAGTCGAGGTTCTGATCTAGGGAAGGCAGGGGCTGCTGCAACCTTAAGAGGGCGGCTCGGTTTCTTTCGAGGCGGAACGGTATGGTGGAGGTTCATAGCAGGCCGCCGGAGCGGCGGTGAGGGCTGGCTTACAGCAGGAAAGAGAGAGGAGGAAGGGGAGTGATTGGGCTTTGGGTTTAGGATTAGCTGGGCTACTATTCTGAGCCTGGGTGATCCGGGTTTGGGCCCAAATCTTCCTTTCTTCTTTTTCTTTTCTGCGGTGAGTTAAGAAAGATCCCATCATGAGGGTAGGGCGGGTTGCTCTACCTTTACTTGAAAGGTACACCGTGTGGTCTTGGGCCTAATGAAGGTCTTGGTGGAGTCCTCTCTTATATTTTGATGGTTACTCGCTTTCTTAGTTTATTGTCCTCTTGTTTTGGACGTATTTTGTTTTATTCGAACTTTAGTTTCGTTTATTTCGTTTCGTTGCTTTATTTCAGAACTCTTTTGTTTGTAGTGGAGTTTCGGCTCCTGCTTGACCAGGCACAATCGGTCGTATGGCTTATGCCAATGAAGTTATTCATTCCCCTAAAAGAAAAAAAAAACTATGTCTTTATTCTTAATATAAAAATGTCATTTTTGGTAATTGTACGTATTGAATTGTATGAAATTAGAGATGTGTATCCAATACGTAGAGCTGGAAGATGTGAATAAAATTTCCCTAAAACAAAAAAAGCATAGAATAAAAATTATCTATTGAGGTTGGCTGGAAGATATATCGAGGCTTCTAAAATAGGTTAGATTACAGTTAAACTCCTATCGGTTCTTATCTATTGTATCGCTGGTGTTTTGAGTAGGGTGGCGAGTGTGGAATAATTGTAATTTGGATTATATATATATATAGAAAGGTTGTCAAAGATGTCCAGTTTGTTACAATGACCTTTGGCCGGGGCCTTGACCCGATACATTCGGGTCATGGATAGAGACCACTTTCAAGTTTCCACCGATCATCAACCACCAAAGATAGCAGAAGAACACATATTATCTTTGTCAAAGAGAAAGAGAAAGAAAAAGAAAAAAAAACTCAACTTGTAAACTCTGAGCAGTTTTCTTAATATCTTTTTAAAAGAATAAATTTCATTGCCAAACAACAGTCAGGAGACATCTTACATCAACAAGTCGGCTTCTATCTGACATACCAATTGAAGTTACAAGCTTCAAGACCAATATCCTCACTGATAACAAATACGCTCATTACATAACGTACGACTAGTGATATCGAACCAAATATATCTAATTCCTATGAGAGGTAATACTCATCATCTAAAAACTTCAATTGGTGTACAACAAAGTAAATCATAGAATTAAATAAAAATAGAAATCTACACAAGTCTCGGCAGTTTTCTTAATGTTTTTATGCATAGTTTTAGCAATATTGGCCTAAATAAGTAGTTTGCTTCGCAGTATATATGTTTTACCTCAATTTACTAAACACCTTTAACTTATCACGTTGTGATTGTATCCTGGAAATTCGTTATTAATTTCTAATGTTTAGTTGAAAATTATTAGATTGGAAGTCAGTGAAATTTAGTGGTTTGAGAGCAGGGCAAAAGTGTTCGGATAAATTATTATTCAAAAGCGTTTTTTAAGGGGTCACAGAGTTGACTTTTTGATTCGTTCGGAATTTGAAGAATTTTCCTTCACGAAAGTTGTAGAGCTAGTCGATACGAGTTCGTGACATGCGGCACGCATAATTTGGAAGTTGTATGAAGAAGTTACGGTCAACAGAAGTTTCCGCGGTTAGGGAATTTTAAGTATAAATAGGAAAAGTTCTAGGGTTTTAATGATTGCAAAACATTTTCTCTTTTTTTCTCTTTTCCTCCCAGCCGCTCCTCAGGAGTATCGAGAAAACCCGAGTGACCCGACCCGACCCGACCCGGGTTTTTGGTGAACTCCGGCGGTTCTAGACGCCGACACCGGTGGAGATCGGCTCGTCTCCTCCGTGCGCGCATCCCTAGGGTGTTGGCCTGCTCCAACTCGCGTCCGGCTGTGCGAATCGACACCCGCAAGCCGTGGCGGTGACCCGGTTAAGTTCTGGCACGTTTTGGCGGCGGCTTGACGCGGAGCTGCTCCTTTCTTGATGTCCCCTCCCTCCTGAGTGCAACCATGCAAGTTGTTAATTCCAATTTGAAGCGTAGAAGGGGCTGATTCGAGATTCTCTTGTTCAAGGCGGCGGTGGAGGTGTTTTCCGGTCACTTTGGCCTTGCCACAGGTATGGACTTGTTCCTGGTGTCTTGAATGTCGTGTTTGTGGCGTTGGGTTGTTGGGAATTCAATAATTCTAGGGGAAGCCCTTGCATCCCCTTGCGACGGCTTGTGGCGGCGGGCCTGACCTAGTCGTGAACTTTTGGTTGCACTATTGTCTTGTGCTCGTCTATATGAGCGTTTGGACATATTATTTGTAGATTTTCGTTATCGTTGGAGCATGTTAGGGTTTTTGTAGCTCTGGTTTACTTGGTTTTCAGTTATCGGGAATCCGACTAGAGGACCATTGGTATAATGGTTACAAATTGATCATCGATATGTTCCGGTGACCTTGGGAGCTCTCGGGAAAAGAGTTGTCTTGAGTGACAAGTCTTCGGATTGAGGTTTGAGTGTTCGGTTTGAGTTGAAGTCACTTTGTTTCAATTTTTTATTAAGTTTTCGATAATGTCACTTAGGTGATTGATGGGGCGTGTGTACCTCACTTTTATGGATTGAAGACACATCGGGAGTCGAGGTGAGTAAACCTCATAATGCTCTCATGAACAAGTTACTTTATAGTTATTGAATCGTTAAATGTGAAATTGTTTTATGAAAATAAATATTTGTTTTAAATCATATGAACTTGATCGACCATGGTGTAAGATTGATAAATGATGTTGTGGTTGAGTAACCTGCGTTGTGATTTTGTTAAGTTAAGTGGGACTTTAAAATTGTTTTCTGGTCTTCGGACGGTCACTGTTGTAACTTTTTATTTTGTCTTCAGACGGTCACTGTTGTGACGTGTATTTTTGTCTTCGGACGGTTACTGATGTGACGAGGCATTTATATCAGGAACCAAGCTTTTGGCCGGGTGATTGGTTATGATCAGTTAGAGCTCTAGTCTGTCTGCCGATGCACGACATGAGGGGAACTAAGTGAGGTTATCTGGGTCTCATGCGCGCATGTATTGAAAGAGTAATTGTTGAATTACTTCTTTATTGGTTGGTTGTACAGTGCGTGTTTTTAAAGGAATTTATTTGTGTTTTCCTTTGTTGTCCAAGAGGGATACGTTTCCTTATTTACAAGTGTTGTCGTGACAATATGTGATTTTGTCACTAGTTGACTTGTATTTCTGATGAGTAAAGGGAATTGGGTTTTAAATGAAAACAATGGTGCGTTGTTTTATTGAGTTTAAGATGGCAATATCTTGGCTTCATTTTGAGGTTGTCGGATTTCTTATTTACTTTCATTTGTTATATATTTGTGTTAATTGTGTGTGACTTCCTGAACTAAGCTATAAGCAGGAGTCACGATTTTAATTGTGTAAGATTTATACATTCCTGAACTATTCTTCTATGCAGGAAAGTCTGAATCTTACCTTGTATTTTTGTGTTCGAGTGGTATTATGATTTAAGTATTGTTGTGTTTATTTGGGAAATTATAGTATGTGTCGATTGAGTAATTGGTTATAGGTTTACTCATACGAGCTTTAAAAAGTTTACCGGGTTTGTTGTTTACAACCCGGTGCACCAATCCATGGTGTAGGGGTTAGTCGCGCAGTTGAGGATTGGCAGAGTTGAGGCGGCGGTTGATAGCTGCTGCGAGTGGAAGTGATCCTACTTTTTAGTTCTACTCTTTCAATGTATAGTGAGTTAGTAGCGAACATTTACATTGTTTGATATTTTACAACTTGTGTAAAGATTGATGATGTAATAATTGTGTTCGCCGGAGTCGCAATTCTTTGGACTTAATAATATTTAGTAAATTGTATTCTATGTTGTAGAATAATCGGAATTGGTCTACTCATTTCATTGATAATCCCCTTTATATAGGGTGAGTATTACAACGGTAATAGGAAATACATTAATGACAATAATGACTACATAATTATCTATCGTCAGTTACATTGACGAAGGCACATAATACGTTTTTCCTTCAACACTCCCCCTTGTGCCGAGTCAGAGATAGAATGGTGCATGTGGTGTTGCCTCATTAAAAACCTTGCCAAGTAACAAAAACCCAATGGGAGAAAATAAAACTTTGGTCGAAGGACAAAAAGAGCGCAACACACCTATTACAATTGGAAACAACATGTATGTGCTAGACTCCCCCTAATGTCTGCAACTTCCCCTGATTTTTACATTAATCATGGGATTCTCCCTGATTCTTTCATTTGATCAAGGGATCTTTAGTAACATCAGCACAGTTATGTGTTTTCACATGTTTTTCCAAATATGACTTTGAGCAATGATTTAGTAACTAAATCTTGCCACATCGTCCTCAAATCCAACTTGATTTACTTTGATCTTGAGGATAAGGTTGTTCATGAACTGAATACATTGGTTCATATTGAACATCAGGTTCACTCGTGGTATGACCTTCATATAACAAAATAGTCATAACTTCGTTTAGAGTATGAGTGAACCATTAAGAGATTTGAAATTGATCTGTGACAACAGATTTTCTTATTTCACCTTTAATGCGTTTTTCTTTACGCATAGTTAGTTGTGACGTGGATAATTTCTTTATCATGTCACATTCTATGTAGAGATTGAATAAGCCCAAATCTTTCATATCTTTAATGAAAGAACGATTTGCGTTGCGTAGGCGCAGAGCTAAACATAGCTTTATAAATTTACATCGAATGAGAGGTCGAGTCTTACATATTATGTTTAAGTATAATCATGCGTCATTGCACTTGTATAGGAATTTCATTTCCCAATACTTCTTCGTCATCTTCCTTTAGATGAAAAACGGATCTATTGTTAGAGTAAAGACTTCGACTGATCATGGGAATATATGTAGGCCTCACTTTATTCTTTAGAGTGCCTAAGCCGATTGATGGATGATCACCATCATTACAGTCCTTGAGTTCCATTTCAAGACTGTGTATTCCCAAAATCTTTTTCATTCTCAACTTAGGATTTACAATACACTGAGTTTCTCTTATTTCATTTAGAGTTCATATATATCCATAATGAAAACGCAAGGGCATAATTCATCAATCCCTTTCCAATCAAGTAGTCACTTTAGTGAACGTTCCGATTTCTTTTGCAAACGTACTCATGTGATCTAGAGTCACTTGATTTGGGTGGATCAAGTCCGTTTAAGATCCTCATGTATATCTCTTAATTTAGATCCCCATAGAGATATATGTTTTGATCACTTTTCGTAAGCTGCATGTTCAGTTTTTCGGAAACTACCAAACTGATAAGGTAGTGGAGTGCAATGACATCCATTACGAGAGATTGTCTCATCGTAGTCCATTACGAGAGAATATCTCCTCGTAGTCGATTCCAGTACGTTTTTGAGAGACCTTGCGTCATAAGGTGAGTCTGCATACTCTTATTCTCATTACGCATTCTAACAAAGATATATTTGATAGGGTTTATATTTGCGGTGTCGGCGTCACCTGCCCAAATACCTATCTCTTTGTTTATACTGGATCGCTTCTTTCCATTAGGCCAGTTTACTAAGTTGACATTTTTCAACGAAGTATGGTTCGATAGTAGACTCATTATTCCACGTCCTCATGTACACTAGTGTAATGTGTTTGTAGAGATCTCTATACTTTAAGGATTGGTTCTAACATTTGAGGCGTCCCCCAATGATAACCACAATCCATAAATATTCTCATGAGACGGATTTGAGTATCACTGATCAATAGATCAGGTTGTGCCAAACTTGTTTTCTTCCTTTACACAAGTATGTATCGAACTTAAGGTGGCCTCCCCCTCTTCCATGGAGAGCCACGGCCTGTGACGCCATTTATGCCACTTATGGCATCACCATGCCACCATCCATGGTGGCAGTGCAATACCCAATTCCTCTTGGGTGGTACCATGTCCTTTTGATAAAACACAATCCTTGTAGGTATATTTGCAGCAGGTTTATATGATCTCGTCACTTTAATGTATAAGATATCTACACACTTTGCTTTGTGTGATTTTGGGGATCGAGATGAGACACAGTGGGGACAAACCACGACAATTCCTGTCGTTCCACTTGAACATGCTTGTTCTTATCTCCCCCTAACGACGGGAAGACTGTCTCATCAAAGTGACACACCGCAAATCTAGCGGTGAGGAGATCGCCTGTCAAGGTTTCGACATAGCGGACTATAGCTGGAAGTTCATATCCAGCATAAATATTTATTCATCTCAAGTAACCCATCATTGTGCGCTGTGGCGGCGCAATTTTGGCACATAAAACATTTAATGGAGCTCAAGGATTGTAGATCCGTGTCAATCCAAAAGAGCTCAAGGATTACAAGTTCGTTTGAAATCTTTTAAAATCCTCACACATAGTCACTAGCTATGGTGTAAATTGGTTCAATGATGATGGCCATAGATGAAAAAGTAACGCTGCATGCAAAAATTGCATAACCCAAAACGGAAGTATTGGTGTGCTTTACCAATATTAAGACTATTACTGTAGTCGTTTTCCGTGAGACCAATTGGGTTTTTATATATAGGAATATGATGTCCATTACAAATCCCATATAATAAGCCATAAAATCATCACACCTACGGAAATTAACCCGGCCTAGGTGCTTTGACTTTCTAGCATAAGCAGCATAAATTTTAATTGTGGATGGTGTCATGACACGTGACCAGTGTGTCGACACAACAACCAACACCATAAAATATCTAAGGTGTCCGCAAGTTGGTTGAATCAATCCACTGAATCCTCTTTGAATTCAATATGAGAATGAGAATACATGTGTCCTTTGCATATGATGGTGTCAATCATAAAGTTTACGAGTTGGCTTTGAATGATATACTTTTATTCATAAAATCACGATGGATGTCAGAAGCATAATAGGATATAAGTGCATGTACTTTGTGCATCAATCATAATGCCACCTTAGGGGAGCGGTGGAATCTAGGGTTTGAACACACGTCTTCAACCCTACATGGATTGTATCGAAATAATATTTGAGGATAATATGTTCTTTGGTCGTCCTCGGTTTCGTGTGGGAACCATATTCTTCTGGTGTTTGCTTCTATTCATCCAAAATATGGGTGTCCATAGTAATTTCTTTAATGTACGGATCACCATATCAAAGCCAATCTATGTCAAAATTCCAAAATATCATTTTCTTATGATTTTGGATTCAATTAGCGGTTACATATAACCCACTAAGTTGACATATAAACTACTCTAATACTCGTTTTCATCCGCAGTCATTAGAGGTAATGCAAAGGAGCACAGATGAAATTCTCATCTATGTCTTATTACATGAACATCGTGGCAGAAATTTCTTTAAAATGTTGAACAAATTCAATTTTCTCTTATCACATAAATTGTCAATTTGACATATGCTCAATATATACATCAAAACGTAACTCAAGTTCTTTAGAGTAAGTCGATGGGGATTGTAATAAAAAGGTATTGTAATCCCAGTTAGGCAAGTGCATTATGAATCCCAAAGGAACATATATTTAGATCCTTATCACTTGCATATTAGTACTATTGTCCCAAAGGAACAGTTCTTTAGTACTATTTTTGTGATATATTAGTACTATTGTCCTTCAGTACTATTATTTTAGGGAGTACATGGTGCATTTCTTTGCACACAGTTCGTTGTGTTATGCCTATATTATGTCTTTGCACACAGTTCTTTGTGTCATGCCTATATTATGTCTTGGCACACAGTTCTTTGTGTCATGCCTATATTATGATATGTTGTTTTATTTTATGCAATACTTTCAAAGTTAGATGTAGAAAATTGAATCATGTATATTATGAATAAAATTTGAATAATCTCAATTCCTTTAGAGAAATTTCAAAAATTAACGTGCCAACGATTACATTTAGTCTTGTCCAATTTAGAGATAGAAACATTAAGACCAAAAGTCTAATTTTAGGCAAAATAGCCTTTATAAGGATATCTTGTAAATTTTAAAAGTAGACTAATCAAAGTCTATCTTGGATTGAGCCAGATCCTTTTTGCTCTTTTAATAGCTGCAATGATGAGATGTGTCATTTGACATATTCTTCCCATATGTTATGTCTTCAGTTGTAAATTCATTTTCGATGTTCTTGTTGGATATTGGAGATACTTTTCCAAAATCCGCGTATTTATATGATTCTTCATATTTATTGAAAGTCGTAGCTAATTCTTTGCTAGCTTATAATGTACGTATCAATATTTCATTGATTTACAACAATGACAGAGTGCTTCACTGCACATGACATGTCCCCTATGTCATCTTTTAAATGTTACATTGTTTCCACTTACTTTCGGTTGATTATATGAATTTTACGTCCATGGTAATTACCCTTTGTTTTAGGGTCGTTGCATTACTTTGCCCAATTTGTTCAAGATTATATATATATTTTTCTAAGACCTTACATCGTCATTGCTTTTTGATTTAGGGTTGTTGCATTACTTTGCAAAATGTGTTCCAGAAAATTTCTTTTTCTCATACCTTACATTGTCATTACCCTTTGGTTTAGGGTTGTTGCATTACTTTGCATAATTTGTTTCAGGAAATTTCTTTGTCTAAGACCTTACATCGTCATTACTCTTTGTTTTCTCATAACTTACATCATCATTGCCCTTTGTTTTAGGGTGATTGCATTACTTTGCATAATTAAATTTCAGGGATTTTTTTCTTAGACCTTACATTGTCATTCAAGATATTGAAATTATTTATTTAGCTATTTACATAAAGCAATTTGCATAAATATACCATGCTCAAGCCTTAGTCGGCTTAATAGGGGAATTTGGTACTCAAATTCTTCAGAGTCCAATATGTCAAAACTAAACTGTGATGGTTAAACCATCTTTAAAATAGAGGAAAAATAGAATGTATTAATCTCGTGGTCTAAATGACATGCACGACGATTAATATAAACCAATATACATTATGGTAAATCCGATGCTTCGTGAAATTTCGTTATCACAATAAAATTTTGATTTTTTCATATTCATTGCATGTAAAGCTAATGAAATTTCATTATCATTGCTTTTTATATAATCAAGAAGATATCCATGATGAAATTTTTTTCTTTCAAGAAATTAAAATTGGATCTCAAGACTGAAATATTTAATGGTCATATTTTTCATGCTTCGTGAAAAATACTTTTTCACAGTAGTAGGTTTGTCCATTTTTCTTTATATTACAATGCTCATGAAATTACATTATCATGACAATGCTCAAACTAAATAACATGTTAAATAAAACAATTATTTAACACTAATAAAATAGACATATAATGATGCTCAAATTTCATAAATATATGTCATGATATAATAAGATAAGTTTGAGCATTATATCATTAACAATTTAATAAAAATGATGACTTTAATTAGATCTTACTTGTTAGTTTGCCAAATAAACTGCATATTAAGCGATTGCTCGATCTCCGACTCCAAATAGTCGTCACATATTAATCGCCGTATCGTAATTGATAAGTCACATAAAAACAAATAATAATCATATGATTAGTCACTTTAATCATATAAATTTCATATTTACCATATAAATTGGAAAAACAGTAAATAATTATATAGTAAATAGTCACATAGTAAATATAAATTACTATGTGGTAATTTCAAATATTACCTTTAAATATTTACCCCTAAAAAACACTTTTTTTTTGGGTCGGGTCAGCACAGTTCCGGGTCGGGTTAGGCCCAAAGGAGCCGAGTCAACATTTTTTTTCATACGGCCCAAAGGCCCAAAGATGCTCAGGCGGAGCTACGTTGAGGCGGAGGGAATGTCGACCCGATCGGAGCAGGTTGCGGCGGACTTGGTTCGTCGGTGCGGAGGCGAGGACCAGATCGAGATGGGTTGGCATCAACATCATGCCGGCGCGGGGTGGATCGGCATCGACGATGGAGTGGGGTTCGTCTGGAGTGGATCGCAATCGGGAGAAGGACCTGATTGGAGCAGGCTGGATCGTGTGGGGGGATCAATTGGAGGCTGGTTGGAGCCACTGGGTCGTCGTGTAGTGCTAGGTAGTCGTCCAAATCTGCGATTTGCCGGTGTTGTCATGCTTTGGGTGCCCATATCAGATTGGAGGTTGTTGGGTCAGGTCGTTGGCCTCGGGTCGAGAGCTCCGGGTTGGAAACCGACGTCGGTGTTGGCATCGTTGACGATCGGCTGGGCTGGGAGGCGCGGGTCCGGGAAACCTGCCGGAGTATGCCCTAGTGCAGGGCAGGACTGCTGCTAGCAAGGCTAGCGGCGGTGGCGGTGGGTGGAAGAAAAAAAAATTAGGGTTTTTTCTGATATTTTTTTTCTGTTTTTTTTTTTCTTGGCTAAAAACTCTAGGTTAGGCAAAGTGCTGATAACGTGTTGTAGAATAATCGGAATTGGTCTACTCATTTCATTGATAATCCCCTTTATATAGGGTGAGTATTACAACGGTAATAGGAAATACATTAATGACAATAATGACTACATAATTATCTATCGTCAGTTACATTGACGAAGGCACATAATACGTTTTTCCTTCAACATTCTATTTATTTTTAGTAGTTGTGATTATTGAATTATCATGTTTTCGAATATGAATTTTATCTATCCAAATTTGGGGCGTGACCGTTTTTATTGAATTATCCATTGTAAAAAAAAAAAAAAAAAAAACTTATTACGTTGCCTACCTATCTTTTTTTGTTTTTGGTCACAGTTGCCTACCTATTTTCAGTGCCTCTTTTCTCTATTTCTTTCTTTTATTTCATCCATTCGACAATCTTCCACCCCCTCAATGCATCCGATGCTTTTCACAATATATATTTCTTTATCACTTTCAGCCTTATGAAATTGAATTTCATGCAAGAGATTACTATTAGAGTCTAGAGTTTTGCAAATAGCAGAAACTGAATTCACCTGACACTTCTATTATGTCAAAGGAACATGCCTAGAAAATTCAAAGAATGTAGTTTTCTAAGATGGATCTGTAAATGCAGATATCATTTGTACAAGGTTCCATGTGTTGTTAGCTCTACACCTTTATTCTCCCTTCTAAACAAACAAGTTGAGGCCCATTTATACCTATACCCTACTGCAAACACAGCACATCAGCTACGTAATTTGCTAGCTCTCACTTTCAAATGAACACTTCGAACGATTCCGGATGCTGTGGTCGAGACTTTGGTTGTGCTGATGCTGAAGCGAGGCCTTCGAGCAACTTGATGACATCAACTGTATCATCCAGATAGTATTTTGCCATGCTCGGTTTTTGACCAACAGTGCAAGCGAAAACTTTGGCAATGGCTGGCATGGATGGACTTGATTCCGGATACATGATGCTCTTAAACATATCTTCATCCGAGCGATCGTCCCCTATGCATAACAAGAAATCTGGTGACCGCACCCTGTTTCGCATAGTGGAGATGACCTCCTCCACAACCATACCTTTGCTCACACCCTGCAATTACAGAGACCAAAATTACAATGCAGAACTCTTGCAAGAAACAGATAAATGAACTTTCTTCATGACAATTGGCATCACTGTATGTATCCATGAGGAGTTGATAATTATACCCTAAAAGCAATTTTGTAGATTTTGATTCCATAACTTAATATGGCACCTTTTACGAAAATTTAAGACATTATTTTCAGTTAATCAAAGCCAAAGTGACATTTCATGAACGATTTCCACAAAACATGTATAGTTTCCTACTTTTCTGAACTGCTAATGATATCATGCATTTAGTAAGATACATACCAGTGGTTTAACTTCCACGATGTGTTGGCCTCTTTTAACTACAACCGGCTCATTGACAAGTACACTCTCTAGGTGATCAAGTAGCTCTTTAGCCTGGGATGAGCCGACATGAGTATCAGCATCTTGATGATGCCAGACCAGAGCACTGTCTTTCTCCTCTATAAAAGAACCATCAGTTGATTCTGTGTATGACTCCACGATGGGCAGCACAATCTTCTTCCAACTGAAATCCATTGTCAAGGAGCATGTCTCCCAAGGAGAATCTATACTCCACCGACAAATGAGGAATAGGAAAATTAAGAAAGAACAACGAAGGTAACAAACAATTAGCAGGCAAATGTAAACACAAAAAAAACATAGAATTTAACCTAGTGAAGTAACCATGCTCGGCTGATAAACCCAATTTCTCACACTGCGAAAACCACTTGCTAAGAGAATCCTTGCCTCTGCCACTCACAATGAAAACAAAGTTTTTTGGATCACTGCATAAGCAATTCAAGACCGAAATAACTTCACTGCTTGGAGCTTTGTCCACTGAAGCCTGAGGTGTCATAGTGCCATCATAGTCCAATAAGATGAGCCGACTACTTGTATTTCTGTAAGAATAGGCAATGTGATCCCCAGAAAGCTTCCTAAAGTTGAATCCCAAAGCTACAACTCTGAATCCCAAACCAAAACCGATGCCCCAGCATCTCCTCTTGTAATGCTCTCTGCAAGCTCTCTCAAGATCTTGATCGAAACTCCGTGCCCAATAAGCAACATCATGAGAGCTGATATACTTGTAATGCTTGTCATGGCGAAAATACTTCTCTTCCTCTGACATTGTGATGGCCGAATTCATAGCTTCAGAGACAGCATCAATGTTCCAGGGATTCACACGGATTGCACCACTAAGAGACGGAGAACATCCAATAAATTCCGAGACAATGATCACACTCTTTTTCATATCTACTGCTTCATCACCAATCCTCAATACCTTGTCCAAAACAGAGCTCCCCTGCCTACAAACAGTATACTTGTAAGGCACCAAATTCATTCCATCCCTCACAGCATTAACCAAACAGCACTCTGAAATGGCATAGTATGCAGCTTTGTCTTGCATCGTCACAGGTCCATCGATCACAACAATAGGCTGGTACCCGGGTTGGCCATACTTGTCATTGATCTCTTTTGCAATAGCACTCATCTCATTCAAAACCTCCTGCACATCCTTGCCTCCGCTTCGCGCCGGGTTTGTTATCTGCACCAAAACCACCTTCCCCCTTAAACTCTGATGCTCCTCCAAAAGCTGCTTCATTGCCAGAAACTTCAAACTAATCCCCTTAAACAAGTCCAAATCATCCACCCCCAAAATCACAATCTTCCCCTCAAACTTCTCCTTCAACATCTTCACCTTCTCAGCAGTATCATCAAGTGACAAAACACTCTGAAGCTGACCCATTTGAATCCCCACAGGCAGCATGTTAATGCTCACTATTCTACCATAATACTCCAAACCCATGTACCCTCTTTTAAACTCATAATGAAGACCCAGCATTCTACTACAACAAGACAAGAAGTGCCTCGCATAGTCAAATATATGAAACCCTATAAGATCACAATTCAACAGCGCCCTCAGAATCTCTTCCCGGACCGGTATCGTCCGGTAAATCTCCGACGACGGAAAAGGACTATGGAGAAAGAAACCAAGCTTGACACGGTAGTACTTTTTCCTCAAGAAAGTTGGCAACACCATGAGATGGTAGTCATGGATCCAGACGTAGTCTTCATCCGGGTTCAGAACCTCTATGATTCTATCAGCGAAGGCCTTGTTGGCTGACACGTAGGCCTGCCAGAGTGCACGGTCGAACCGTGCACCGTGGCTGGGCGTCATGGGCAGCATGTAGTGAAACAGAGGCCATAGATAGTGTTTACAGAAACCATGATAGAACTTGCTGAGTATTTCGGTCGGGAGAAAACATGGGACGCAATGAAACTCGTGGAGGAGGACCAATGCGACGTCGTCTTGATCGCATGGGTCGATCTCGACGCCGTTTAAGCAACCAACGTAGAGGACCTCGACGTCCGCGGCGAACCCGCCGCCGTCTTTGAGTTGGAAGACCAAACTGTCGTGGTCGAATTCGAAATTCCACTTGTTCGTTTCGTTGTCTCGAAAATCACGTATGGGCAAGTGGTTGGAGACAATGATTCTTCTCCCTTGTTCTTGTGTTACAGAGGAAACAACGTTGTTGTCGGACGAACATGACCCGTCGGAGCCGGTGTTTTCGAAATCGGAGATAAACCCGGAGGCTTTCATGACTTTGGAGATCCGACTGACGGCCCGGAAATCGTCAATGGGGTCCAAATTCAATAAATCAAAGCAAGATCTTGATAGCATAGTGAAGGAAAAACAAAACAGAGAAAGACCTTTACAGGTGATTAAAGATTGAAACTTTGAGACGAAAACAATGGTGGGGAAATTTCGGTGCGGAGGTGTAGTCTTTATAGATGGGTATTGCAAAGGAAAATGAATCTTGGAGTAATGGAATTGAAAGATCTCGATAGAAATTCCATTTTCGGCGACCAATGCTCTGTTTTTCCTCTTGGAAGAAGTAAATCAGTAATATCTGTAGTAGTAATCCTTTAATGGATAAGAACGAAAGTGATTGATAATATTGATAATATTATAATAAACGAGAGGTGATGATGATGATGAATTGATACGTAGAAAGGAATGTTTGGACGGTCCGGATTTAGTGGATCGCCGGATTATGCTTTACCGTGATGAATGCGCTCGACCATAAGGGGAATGTTAAGGCTGACTGGAACTTTGGCCTGACACAAATTTTGTGGATGGATATGGAAACGTTTATAATTATAATTATGAACATTTCTAGAATATGTTGGCGCTTATAGGCGCCTTACACGGGGTGTTAACGGAAGGGTATAGGCGTAATTTCATGGGAGTTAGTAACATCAGTTTTCACCGAGGTTAAGTGAAGGGTAACAATGTAAATCAGTTTTGTAACTTCAATCTCTCAATTGCAATGTCTTTGATGACGGAGATATGATGTCTATCCTGGGAAAAACTAACTATGATCAGAGTAACATGAAAGTAAACCAAAAAGGTGGGGGAAAGAGTTAAAAAAGACAAAATGGCTGGCGTTGAGTGGGATGATCGACGAAGTTGGAGCTTTAACTATTGGGAAGGCGATTTGGTTGGATCTTTTGAGTCAAAACCAAATATTACATATATAGCCAATATTTCCAGCCATATGTTGCACAGCTGATTTCGCTTTCGATCAAATTTTCATTACATGAAGTCGTGAAGGAATCTTGCCTTTTGCGACGAGAACAAGGAGCTCATAGCTTCGTCAGAAGCTAGGAATAGAATTCGGCATCTCCGGCGCGTCTTGATGGGAATCCATATTGAGTCCCTCCGCCGCCTCGTCTCGGTGCCATCATCGTCTTCGTCGTAGATCCAATCTCCGATCTCCCACCTCGACTCCACCTCGCAGTCATGGTCGGCAAGCCGACAAGAACCACCGGCCTTACGTGTTGAGAGAGGGAGTTGCTAACTCGTGGGTTTTTTATCGTGGGAGTTGACATAAACACCCTTTAAGTGTAAGTATAACAAGTGAGATTTACTGTTAACGAATGTTAAGTGAAACTTTTCCTATGTGCCCTTGGAATTCAGATTTTGTGGACATTACAAAGCCACGTGGCGGGACTTCGCGTATTTTTACACCGGCGTACTCCAACCCCTTCCTATAATTATTTAATTTTATATTTTGACTTTTGATTTTCTTTCTTTTTTGGGTATAATTCTATGTTTTTTTTAAAGAAAACATATTATTGGAATTGTATTTTTTGGTTTTTAAATAAATGGTATTTATGATGGCCTAATCCAACTTTGAGAAAAGAATTTAGATTAGAGCATCTATAGCAGTAATGGTAGCCATATTTTAGCTAAAATTTTTTACATAAAATTTTTAGTTAAATTTTAGCTAAAATAGTTTAAAAGTCATTTTGGCTAGCCACTTTAGACATCGTCTGCATCAGTATCTCTATTTTAGCTTGATTTAAATTTGAAATATTTATTAAATGAATAAAAAAGTGATTTAAATGTATATATAAATTATATGTAATTATATATATGTAATTATATTTAACTTTTAGCTATCAGAGCAACTTCAATAGACTCAGCTACTTTGGAGAACATATTTAGCTTTTTGTGAAAAATAGCAGCTATACCAGACTCTGTATTATAACTCCATGTCAACTTTTAGTTATCTCGCTAGCCAAATTTGGAAAGCGTGAGAGTATCTTCAGCAATCCTAGCCATATTTCAGTTAAATTTTAGTCAAAATAACTAAAAAGTCATTTTAGCTATCCATTTTATAAATACATCTGCATCAGTTCTCTCTATTTTAGCTTGATTTGAATTTAAAATATTTATTAAATAAATAAAAAGTGGTTTAAATGTATATATAAGTTATATATAATTACATATAAGGAATGTATTAAATTTAAATGTTTTAACTTTTAGCTATCACGCTCTCCAAATTTGGTTAGCGAGTTATAATAGAGAGCCTGGTACAGCTGCTATTTTTCACAAATAGCTAAATATGTTATCCAAAATAGCTAAGAAGTTATAATAGAGAGTCTGCTGAAGTTAGGGTTGGACACGGGTCGGGCCTAAAAATTGTGTAACCCGATCCAAAGCCCGAAAAAATCAGTTCGGACCGGTTCGGTCTTTCTGAACTCTTGAGACCGACCAAAACTCGATCGGGCCTGTTCGGGCCGGGTTCGGGCTTTTTTCGGGCCCAAAAACCTGTTGTGTACTGAGGCCTAAGAGAGAGATCCTGCAGATCGGAGGGCGGAGGTGAGGCGAGGCAAACGGCTGAGGCGAGGCTGAGGGTTGAGAGTGATACGACCCGAACCTCGAATTACCTCGTGACAGTGTTATCTTTTATTTTTACGTTCCGGGAATCGTTTTTACGATTCAAAAGTTCTAAAAGTTGACTTTTAAATAAGTTGACCCGACCGAGGATTTTATTTCATGACGAGGTAGAAAACGTTGAAACGAGTTCGTGGACACGTAGCATGCTCAATTTAGAATTCGTATGAAAAATTTACGATGTAAAATACGTAACTTTCCGATTTTAGACGAGTATAAATAGCCGGGAGGAAAAATTTCCCGAAACGGAAATCCCCCATTTTCTCCTTTTCCTTTTCTTTTCTTTTTCTTTCTCTTCTTTTCTCCTTTCTCTCTCCCCGACTCGGCCGACCTCCCACCGACCACCGTCGCCCTCCACTTTTCTCCACCGTCCGGCCACCGTTTGGCTCACCACCGGTCCCGTTTGGACCGCCTCCTCCTCCTCTTCTCCTCTGTGACAGCGACGCGGCTTGGTTCGCCGTCGTTCAATCGATGGGAGCTTGAGAGGGTTCGACTATGTCGAACAGGGAACTCACTCCTCCGGCCGCCGTTCGACCCGTTACCGGTCCGAAAAGGAAGGTCTTGGCTTGTGCAATCATTCCATGAAAGGAATTGAACCAATTTGCACCAGGTCGAGATGTTACTCGACGGGACGAGAGCTCGGAATAGCGGCAAGCTCGGCTGTACTGTGAGTTGATTTTATTTTAAATAATGCATGCATATATTTATGAAATGCAATTTATTTTTATAATGTTTTAAGCATGAAATGAATTTTCGGTCTTCAATAATATATATATAACTCAGATGTTTATGAATTTAATATTTTTGTGAAATATGAATTTGAGTTATATATTTACGACTATTTTTAATAGTACGTACATTTATCCGGAAATGAGATTTCCGGGAATTTTACGATTTCACTATTTATGAATTTCACTACATGTGAGACATGTCGTTGCTTTATATATATATATATATATATATATATATATATATATATTCTCTTTCGAGATTATTTTACGGCATATGGGATATGCCGGTGATGTATATTTTCTTCGAGGCTATTGTTCTATTTAATTATATTTATAAGCCTCCGATATGCGGTTGGGAACCGTACTGATTTATGATATATAGGGGAAGTGTGTTTTCGGTTTTGTTTTCAGATTTTTCACCATACTAGGGTCCATATATGTTTATTGCTAGATAGCTTGGTCACCTGATCCCATGCGAGGTGACGACTTGACCATATAGGTCAAATTCACCTCGGTGGTCGACGTGTACAGGTAGCGTGGGACGCTATAGAGAGTCTTGGAGAAGAGAGATTCTGACCCTTAGCCTTGGAGGCTCATTATTATATGGTGGTTAACATTCTCCTATTTTTTATTCGATTTTAGTAAACGGCCAATGGGATTGGCCCAGTGATATATATTTTATATATTTGGCTTTCGGGAATATTTTCTCTTATGAGGCTTTCATTTATTTAATAAATTCCCGAACCAGCGGGGCTGGATTTTTATTACAAGAATATTTGGGAATGGGCCAATGGGATTGATCCATATATATTTTATTTGAATATTCGATATACCAATGGGGCTGGGTTTTTACTACAAAAATTATTTGGGATTCGGCCAATGGGATTGGTCGTGATATGTTATTATTGGTTTTCGAAATAATTTCATTTGAAAATATTATTTGTTCATTTGATATATTAGCGGGGCTGATTTATGACTATGATTTTTCTGAAACGTGGGACATTTTATGAAAATGCATGCATAGTGGTTTTTAATTATAAAATATTGGGAAAGTGATGTCATACTTTTTATATAAAGTATTATTCGATATTGTTTTTATCCACTCACTCTAACGTTTTTAAATTACTTTCGCGCCCTGGGCCATTCGTTTTAAATCGCCCAGTGTGCAGACTAGTTATCAGAGGTAAAGAGTACTCGGAGTCGAGGCATAGCTATCATCGTTGTCGCTTCCGCTAGGTGGGATCTGTGATCCCTTATTCTTACATTCTTGTTCTATTTTCAATTGCATTTCCAGTTCATTGTATTAGGTTGCTCTGATTACTTGTGAGTCAATTGAGTTTAAATTGAGCTTGATTTTGGTGTTTTATTTGTGGCGGTTGTTGTGATTTGGGGAGCAGGTGGCTCCAGGTGTTAAGGTTAGAATTGGAATTTAGAAGTATTTTGGTTGTTACAGGTTTTAGGGTTGTCCATCTTAAGATTGACTTATCGATTTATCGATAGAGTTAGTCTTAAGGTGGTCCCCGCAGGATCTTATCCGGATTTCAGGGTGAAATCCGGGGCGGGTCCTGTCAGAGAGAGTGAGGCTGAGAGAGAGATCCTGCAGATCTGAGGGGAGGCGAGGCAGAGAGTCGCAGACTCGCAGAGGACGAAGTGAGGCTGAGGAAGTGAGGCACAGGGTGATAGGGTGATTAAGGATTCCAGGAAGTGAGGCGCAGGATGAAGATCAAGACGAAGGGTGATCGAGACGAGATGAAGGGGACGAACTGACGAAGGGTGAGACTGAGGAAGTGAGGCGCAGCCTAAGGAGGGGTGGGCAGTGGGCAACTGGGCAGGCGCAGAAGGATTCCCTATACTTAGTGTTTATTATTATTATTTTTTTCAATTAATTATGGACCAATCATAAGCTGACACATGGCACTACATATATAAATCGGGTCGATTCGGGCTTTCGGTCCAAGAAAAAAAGAGGCCCGAGCTCGACCTGTTTTATGCATAATCAGGTCGAGCCCTGATCGGTTCGGTTTCTAGGAAATCCAGGCTCATTCCATTTCGGTCTTTTTCGGGTTTTTCGGGCCTTCGGGCCCAAACGCCCAGCCCTAGCTGAAGTTGCTCTGATAGCTAAAAGATAAAATATTTAAATTTAATACATTTCTTATATGTAATTATATATAATTTATATATACATTTAAACAACTTTTTATTCATTTAATAAATATTTAAATTCAAATCAAGCTAAAATAGAGAGAACTGATGCAGACGTATTTCTAAAGTGGCTAGCTAAAATGACTTTTTAGCTAAAATTTAACTAAAATATGGCTAGCATTACTGAAGATGCTATCACACTTTCCAAATTTGGCTAGCGAGATAGCTAAAAGTTAACATAGAGTTATAATAGAGAGTCTGATATAACTGCTATTTTTCCGCAAAAAAACTAAATATCCTTTCTAAGAGCAAC
Organism: Potentilla sterilis; assembly: GCA_963682095.1. Lineage (NCBI taxonomy): Eukaryota > Viridiplantae > Streptophyta > Magnoliopsida > Rosales > Rosaceae > Potentilla > Potentilla sterilis. The sequence goes on from OY821758.1 coordinate 44,546,933, forward strand.
TTTAGCAATGTTAGCAATTTTTTAGTCAAATTTTAGCTAAAATAGCTAAAATGTCATTTTGGCTAGCCAGTTTAAAAATATGTCCGTATCAGTTCTCTCTATTTTAACTATTTTGAACTTACATATTAATTAAATTTAAAAAAAATTATCTTAAATGCAGTTATATATTACATAGAATCATCTAAAAGGAATGTATTAAATTATAGAGAGCCTCATCTTGCTATCTATATTTAGGAGCGAAATAGCTAAGAGTTAAAATGGCTAGCTACTTAAGAGTCTGGTGCAGCTCCTAATTTTGATAAAAAACTAAACTGACTATCTAAAATAGCTAATGAGTCAAAATAGAGAGTCTGCTAAAGATGCTCTAAAGTAGCTAATGCATTATAATAGAGAGACTGCTGAAAATGTTCTTAAATTGCCAAATAAGGGAATTAGAATAAGTTTATAGAAGGTAGATAAATAAAGATTTTATTTTGCAAATCTAAATTACAATATGGTTAACGGGTTGATAACTGGGTGAACTATGACATGATGATAAAGGTTTTAAAGGATAAATGCCATTGTATATCATTACCGTTGTCACACTAGATAAGAAAATTGAAATAATTGGGAGATACTGGAAACGAAGATTGCATATGGGGAAATCTAAGTTACAGCATCGTTAACCGGTATGAATAATTATAATAAGGGCTAGTTTGGTATTGTTGCGACTTTTAAAAAAATCGCTGCTGTTGTGTTGTGAATTGAATCAATTGTGAATTAAAACAGTTTCGTATTTTTGCGTTTGGTAAATATTTATTTTTTAAAATTGTTGTCATACTATAAAATATTTTTTTTCCTGTGTTTTATATGACAACAGCTTTTAAAACCAACCATGAGGCTACTTCTAAAAACTCCTGCTAATGACCTGTAATTTTGGAAAAAAAAAACTGTTTTTATTTGATTTACCAAACATAATAGAATTTAAATGTTGACATAAGAAGCTGATTTTTTTTTAAAGCAAGCTATACGAAACTAGCCCTAACACACTAGTAAGGACTGAAAACGTAAAATAATTGAAGCTTCCCCATTTTTGAATAATTACAATAACAAATTTGGTATAGCTTTGCTTTATAACAGGTATCTACGGTCCCGTTCACCTGGTCAGTGTAATTGATACACTGACCAGGGAACATTTACACAACTTCCGTCCGATCAAGCCAATTTAAATCATACGGTTGTAGTTTAATGAGACTAATTTTATTTATCTTATATTTGTTTAATAAGTATTGATCACTCAAACTTTCTCTCACAGTCTCTTCTCTTCTTGGCGTCACCATCGTCACCCGAACGCCACCGTCGTCACCCGAAGGCCACCGTCGAAGAACCAAATTACAATAGCACTTCATTAAAATTACAATAGCATTTTCATTAATGAAGTGTCAGCTTGTGCCATTGTGATGTCAATCATCAATTAAAACTCAGCTGGTATTGATTTGGTGGTTGGTGGTTCACACCCTTAGTCCTCATACCCTGAGCTTCATATGCTTGGTGGAGAAATCAATGGCAACCCAAATGGGCAGAGAAGAAAACCACTGCAGTTGCTCAATGGCGAGAATGGGATATTCGACTTGCTCCAACCCTTGGCAATTGTGGCGAAGAGCTCGCTGTCTAAGACGGGATCCATGGAGACACTGATCATGGACTTGCTCTGTGATCACCTCGTCGAGCTCGATGACGGTTTCTTGGTTGTTTTATGGCGGCGGTTGGGTGACGACGGTGATGAGGAGTTTTAGGAGAAGAGGAGGAGGGAGTCTGGTATTTGTAAAGTAAGATGTTTAAGTACTTAAAACTGATTAAACATACAATATATAAGATAAGAGTGGTGCTCACCTGGTCACTAATTGAACAAGAGATTCATGCTCAACCACCCTTAGATTTCATCCAAGGGTTAAGAACAAAGCAACTCAACTTAAAAATAATTCTCCTCACCCTTGGATTTACATCCAAGGGTAGTTGAGCATAAAACTCTTAGTCAACTAGTGACCAGGTGAGCATTCCTGTATCAGATAATACATTTTACTTAAATAAATCCCATTAAGTTACAACCATCAGATTAAAATTTGCTTGATCGGACGGAAGTTGTATATTCTTGATCGGACGGAAGTTGTACATTTGTTCCCTATATATTCTTGATCGGATGGAAGTTGCACATTTGTTCCCTGGTTAGCAACTGACCAGGTGAACGGGACTGCAGGTATATAAGTGTGTTGTGCTTGAAAACTTATATTCAACCTAAATCTAAATTCTATCAAAGCATACTATCTATAAAGGTAACAGTTCTTACATGAAATGCATTTGTATACATACTCTTAGAATTTTAATCATTTGGTAAAACAAATTCAAGAGAAAAATTAGGGGATCAAATGAAATATCTTTAATTGGAATGCACAAACGTTTATTTACGACGAGTCAGTTACCTCTTGGATAAGGCCTCCCAAATCAAGGTCACTATCTTGAATCAACTTAATTATTCTTTCTTTGTGTTTGACTGAAAACGTAAAAATTCTACAAGTTATTAGAATAAACGACCATCTCACTTTGAAAATGTTGACAGTAGCCATAGAGAGGCTACCCAGGACCTCCGACCCGCAGCAAGGACTCCTGGACCCGGCCTAGGGTCCGGGAGCGTAGCATGGACACCTGGTCCCGTGCCCGGGCATGTTTTACTTGTGGCCGGGGCCCGGGAACCAGGGATAGCAGCTCCCCAAACAAGGGCCGAAACAGTCCAACAATATGAGCAGAAGGGGGGCCAGTCCCACATCGAAGGGTGATGCCAGCCCTCATGCCCGGCAGCCTATATATGAGTCCCAACTACCCTCATTAATAGGTAATCAATACTTCAACTATTCATTCCCGCTTAAGTTACCAGTTTATTCCAACTATACTGACTTAGGCATCAGAGCGGAATAGACCGGCCCCGCCCGGTATTCCCCTAGTTAGCAGGGTTTGCAGGCAGGAATCACACTAAGATCCACCTGTATCTGTGAGTCTACAGATTCAGACAGAAACAATTGGCGCCGTTTGTGGGAATAGTTCAAAACGTTTATGTTGTCGTACTAGCGGGAACGGAATCGATCAGCCTACGGGTCACAAAAAATACATATGTCTGGAAGTACAGGAGAAAAGAGGGAAGGAAATCTAGAGGACCGGTGGGTTCTGGAGCCTGTGCTAGTCCAAATCCCAGGGGCGGGGCAGGGGCAGCCCGCTGGTAGTTGCAGTCAAAATACTGCTACCAACCGTGATCCAGGCGGTCCGTCCGGTGAACGCGACGGAGATCTACGCGGGAAGGGCCCGGCGGATGATCCGCAAGTCTTGGGCCTGGAACCCGCACCGACGTCCCCCGCGGCCCCAAACAGAAGGGAAGATCGGCTGCCCAACAGCGAGAGCCCGGACGATGTCTCCAGTCCCTACCAGTACGATATGGCGGGAGAGATAGAAGAGATGCGAGCGGAAGTAAACCGCTTGCGGGTGCAGGGCGACTGGGTCAGGGCAGAAGCCACCACCAGGTATCAAGACATGGAAGCGGTTAATGTTGCACTGGTGGCTGCCTTGGAAAGAGGCCAGCAGCGCAATGCTGCTCTGGCAAAATCATTCGCGCCACACCCAAAAGAGCCTCCCCACCAGAAAGTGGGTCAGTCATCGGGAAGGGATAGGGACACCAGCGTGGCGGAAGACGTGTTCCCAGCGGACATGGTGCCACCAAAGATCATCTCAGCCCCTCAGAGGAACAGCGGCTCGTTCGAGGAAGATATCATCAGCTCGACCGCACGGGTACTGCAGATACTATTCGACTCGGTGTCAGATATGAAGGCCCAGATGGAGGCCAACGAGAGAAAGGCTACGAGACCGCCGGAGAGCGCAAGATTCAACGAGTGGGTCAGACCATTCTCACTCCGGGTTCTGGACTCCGGAAGATCCGGCACCCAAAAGTCGCTAAAGCTGACATACTCCGGGGCCGGCTGCCCATACCAATACCTGGATAGCTTCCGGTCCCAAACGTGTGCTAAGGGCTACTACAACGCCGTTTGCTGCAACATATTCCAAGAGACCCTGTCCGGAGAGGCGCTCAGCTGGTTTTACGAACTACCGGCGAACTCTATAAAGGTATTCGAGCAACCGGCCGATAGATTCGTGGGCCGGTTCATATTAAGAGTCGAAGGGGCCCGGACCTCGACGGTCCTCTTTAACTGCAGGCAAGCGGACGGCGAAGGGCTGAGAGCTTTTGTTAATCGATGGCAAACGACCACTGTCGGGGTCAGGGACCTGGACAAAGGGATAGCCGAATCAGCTTTCAAACAAGGTCTCCGGTCCGGAAAGTTCTCGTACGCTGTGCGGGTGGAGATCCAGCAGGGTTACGACGAACTGATGGCGATGGCTATCAGGCATGCCCAAGCAGACCACGAAACTTACGGGAGCCGTCAACACAAGAGAAGGAAGGAAGTGCCTGAACCCGCCCGACAGGAAGCTCGGAACTGGCAGCAGGGCCGGGACCGAGGAGCCTCGACCGAGAAAAGACCAAGAGATTGGGGCAACCAGCAGCGCCGGAGGGACTATGTCGACATTCCCCAACGAGCAGGGAACCTCCCATCCTACCAGCAGCAAATCCGCCCCCTAACGGTCATGCCAGCAGGACGACAAGAGGTATTCTCTACTTTGACCTCCTCCTACGAGGATATCCTGTATGAGAACGGGAATAACATCCCCTCTCCACAAAAAAGAAAGCACCCAAAGGGGAACCTGACCAGGGCACATACCGGTAAATACTGCTCCTACCACGATGAAGCCACACACCACACAAACGATTGCCTTGCCTTGAAAACAACGATTGAGGGCCTAGTCCGCCGCGGTGACTTTCAGCGGTATCAAGGATAACTCGGACAGTGGGGACCGCGCCGAATCGGGATGTCTATCCCGCGACACCAATGCTCATACGATCGGTCGAAATCTTAAACCCGTACAGAAGCTCAGCGATCCAAAAACTTGTCAGCCTGAGTAAGATGCTAGTTTTTTCTTTCCTAAACACAACTAGCTAGACATTCCAACCAGTTCGGCAGGTGTAATTTTAGCAGCTATTCCAACTTTGTTTTCAACTAAGTACAAAGGGCAATCCATGGGTAGCCAAATCAGGCAAATTGAAAAAGGCACAACACAAGCTCAGGCAAAATGTTCATTCATTATAACTCAGTGCAGCGTGTATAAAAAAAAAACTTAAAGCAAAAAGGGAGGGCGGGAGTGTACAAAGTCTGGAGCCTACTAGGGCACTTCCGCCTGCTCCCCCTCTTCAGCAAGAACTCCTTCAGCAGAGGTTTCACCAGCAGCATCTTCACCGGCCGGCTCGGTGTCACCCTCCTGAACCTCTTCTTCATCCACCTGCGACGGCGGCAGCTTTGAGACGTCAAGATAGCCCTTACTCTTCCAGTCGTCATAAGCATCGGCTATCCCTGCCTCCCGGGCCCGTTCTAGCAGGTCAAAAAGCTCATCACTTTCTTGATACTTCTTAATCGCCCGCTGGTAAACCTTCGGGTCATTCTCATCGACCGACCCGCCAGCAGAAGCAGAGCCCGTCACCACCTCCCGCTGGAGCTCTTCGACTTGGTCCTCCAACTCGGCTCTCTCCTCCTGCATGCCCTTCTTCTCCTCTTCTAGAGCCTCGACCTGGGCCTCCAGCTTACCCATCTGCTTCCTGGCCCTCTCTTCCAACCGGGTTTTCTCCCGTTGGAGCTTGGACTTCTCTGCCTCCAGGAACTCCCGGGCGCTTGTCAACTCCGCCACCTGCTTCTTCACCTCCGATAGCTCTTCACTTGCATCCGACTGATATAAGCGGTACAGCAGCTATAGTTCAACAGGCACCGGTTAGAAAGCAACAAATCATGAAATAATGTTGAGCGGATATCGGTAGAAAACTATCCTTACCTGGAGGGCCATCTACTTGGTTTTCAGCCGGTGCTCCACCGGCCGCCCTCCCGGAGCCCTAATCTTCTCCAGCTCCATTCCCTTCACGTCCATGAGCAGGCTTCGGGCGAAAGAGTCGTCCGGGCAACTATCCTCCGGGCCCGGCTCTGCAGCAAGAGTCTTCCCCACCACCGATGCTTCTGTGCCGGCAGCAGCAGAGCTAGTGGCCGTAGGAACATCACCGTGGGCGGTAGTGGTGCCACCACGCGTCAGCTTCAGCCGCTTGGCCAAACTCTCACCAATTGACCGGCTGGTGAAGGTAACAAGCGCGGAAGCCGGCATCTCCCGAGACCTCTTCCTCCGCTCATCTAGATCAACCTGTCAAGAAGAAGATTGAGCGATAGACAGTGGGGACGTGGCGATAGTTGGCACCGGCCCCAGCCGGTGTGGAATCCTTGCAGCACCACCCGGGGACTTGGACGGCCCACCAACAACCTTCCCCGATCCAGACGCCGCTTGGGGTCCCGAAGCGTGAGTCTTTACGCGTTTTAAGACGTAATCCTAGTCTGCAACGTCTAGCGAAACTGGTTTATCATGTACGGTCAACTCCCCGGTTCCCCGGTCGACTGTAGACCGCGCGGCAGCGTCCCCCTTTTCCTTCAGCTTCGAGACCAGATCCTGATTGTCCATCGACAGCGTCTCGTGGGTTTTAATTGCCGTCCGGGAAGATACACCTGCAGAACACAAGGCAAACAGAGTAGTCAACACCAATTCGCTCAACGAGATCAGAGCTACAACCTACATTCCACCACCCACCAGGATTCCCCCCTAGATGACATAGCTCCGATAACTGATACGACTGATCACCGATCGGCTGAAAGGCACCCGGAACCCGGTAAGTCCTACTCCTCTTCTGCCAGCCCCCCTGCCATCACCACCACCGATCAGAAATACAACCTAAAACCACCACCGCAGGGTAGTACGAAGCATATTGTGCCTCAGCACAACCCACACCGGCCACTGGGCATCTCAGCCGAAAGTTCCCGGCTCTCGCTCAGATTCGGTACTACAAGGGTCCCATCCAAAGGGCTAATCTAGATACAACCAAGTGCCCATCAGATCCAACCACGAACAAAAAAAAGAGGAGGAGAAACAATTTCAGACTCGCAAAGGACTGAGACTCACCGATTAGTATGCACGACGACGGAAACGCAACAGCTGGAAAGCACCGAGCAATTGTGTTGAGCGAGGCTAAACAAGGGATCAGTTCTCAGCCAAAAGAAAAACACACCAAGAAGCAAGGGTTTATATGCAGGTCCAGCGCCCTTGAATTCCCCCCCCCCCCCCCCCCCCCCCAAAAAAAACTACTCAGTAGGGCAACTGAAACGCCCGCGGATCCGGGCCATCCATCCCTGACCGTCTCCTAGCGGCACGTATCCTAGTATTGGTAACTTCCCAGGCCATCATAATTGATTGGACTAATGGAATACCCCCTTCAATGCCTGTCAGCCACTTGCCTCGCATGCGGAGGGTAGTTGAAAGAAGCAGGGGACAAAATCGAACCGTCCCGCCTAGAGCCTACTCCACCTAACGCTGAAATACTCCCACAAATCGAGGTATCCCACTAGGAGAACTCTTCCACTAACACAGGAAACTTCTTCCCGTAGGCTAGAAACCCTGTAGGATTATTATTGTTACCGCTGAAATATTCGAACAAGTACGGGGCATTCTAACATATATTCCAACGGTACGGGGCTTTCCACCGGTTGAATTTATTCCACATTTCCAGCCAAACAACAACGGCTCGATATTCCCCGGGAGAGGTCTTCCTCTAGCACAGGAAACCTCTTTCCGCAGGCTAAAAACCCTGCATCAATATTATGTACAGGCTACGATATTCCAACCGTAGTGCCTGCTCCGGTTTAAGGCTATCCTAGCCGTCGGTCCATCTAGCTTCAACTATTGGATGCTGTATCACACCGACCATAATTGCACTTGCTTATTGCTCTCCTACAGAATAACCGGTTCGTCGAACTGAGACATTCCTACGGACAACCGTGTACGACCTAACAGATCAAATGTACCACCGGGCTTTATAAACCCTGGAGACTTGATCCTCTAACACAGGACAGCTCTTCCCCCAGGCTAAAAACCCTGCACATACCTCATGCCTGTACGGGCAAAGGGTATGAAACGATCGGGGATGTCTCCGGTACCAACACGGGACCGCTGCACCCCGAGAGACTTGATCCTCTAACACAGGATAACTCATCCCGCAGGCTAAAAACCCTGCACATACATCCCACCTGCAGGAGCAAATGCAGCGACGTGGGGACGGCTACCAAGGACTACTCCGAGCCACGCCACCCACCGGGAGACTTGATCCTTTAACACAGGACAACTTTTCCCGCAGGCTAAAAACCCTGCACATACCTCATGCCTGTACGGGCAAAGGGTATGAAACGATTGGAGATGTCTCCGGTACCAACACGGGACTGCTTCACCCCGGGAGACTTAATCCTCTCATACATGACAACTCTTCCCACAGGCTAAAAACCCTGCACATCCTATATGCCTGCAAGAACAAGAGGCTGTGAAACACATGGGGATGGCTGCCTAGGATCACTCCGGGCCACGCCACCCACCAGGAACTCCTATAACACATGTCACGTTTCCCGCTGGTACTGGGTGAACTCTTCAAAACTGTTCAAGGCACTCACCGACTACTGTGGCTACCGTTCTTAACTTGGGGGACTCGGTCATCCCATTCGCTATATTTATCGGGTTTTCCCGGAACATAGCATGGTGGATTTCAACGTCACATCATCCCATTCGCTATATTCACCGGGTTTTCCCAGAACATAGCATGGCGGATTTCAACGCCACATTATCATCTCATGTACTACATCTTGTACCCATATGCAACTATCAATATCAACATCATAACAATGCACTCATCACATTATGCATCATCATAACATGTTTATTTGAACGTCCGGCCAAGCCCAATCTTAAACGCGGACTTGGGGGGCTAGGGCACTGGTGGGTAAGTGCCCCAGCAGGTCTGCGGGCCTATAAAGGAAGACATATTTAAGTCCTCATTCAGGATGACACTTGACTGGGAACTTGGGAGACTTGTTGGCAGTAGCCATAAGGAGGCTACCCAGGCCCCCAGACCCGCAGCCAAGACTCCTGGACCAGGCCCAGGGCCCGGGAGCGTAGCATGGACACCTGGTCCCGCGCCCGTGCATGTCTTACTTGTGGCCGGGGCCCGGGAACCGGAGATATCAGCTCCCCAAACAGGGGCCGAAACAGTCCAGCAATATGAGCAGAAGGGGGGCCAGTCCCACATCGAAGGGTGAGGCCAACCCTCATGCCCGACAGCCTATATATGAATCCCAACTACCCTCATTAATAGGTAATCAATACTTCAACTATTCATTCCCGCTTAAGTTACCAGTTTATTCCAACTATACTGACTTAGGCATCAGAGCGGTACCGGCCCCGCTAGGTATTCCCCTAGTTAGCAGGGTTTGCAGGCAGGAATCACACCAAGATCCACCGGTATCTATGAGTCTACCGATTTAGACAGAAACAGAATAAGAAAAAAAGCCCATTGTTTTCCACTTTATAAAAAATGACATCATTTTAATATCTTTATCACAAAATGGGCCATTTCTATTTCACTAATTAAAAAAAGGGGCTGTTTTTCGTTTTCAGATTAACGATTTTACCCTTCCTTTGTAACAAACTTCCCGTTATGTTGAATTTTGTTTTCCCTCCTGCTTTCTCTCTGATCCCTCCTGCTTTCTCTCTGGGTTTGGTTTTATTTTTCTTCGTCTCAGTGCCGGCCCCTCTCTCTCTCTCTCTCTCTCTCTCTCTCTCTCTCTCTCTCTCTCTCTCTCTCTCACTTCCGCCGATCTCTCTGTCTCTATCTCATTTCCGCCGATCTGCAATTGCTTAGTTAAATTTTTTCATTCTGCGATTCTGACTTGCCTCCGAAGCTTTGCATTTGCGATTCCTCAATTTAATTCTTCTGTATCGGTTTTGATTCATTGAAATAAGGTATCTTAAGGTTTTGCAGTTGTTCATATCTCCTCTTTACCGTTGAATCAATTCGTGTTGTTTTTGATGTTATAGTTCTTCAGTTGTTTTTTATTTGAATTGTTAAAATTTGTGATTGCCTATTCAACCTCCCGATTTTTCATTCTTGATTTAGTTCCTCTCGATTTAATTTCATTGCTTTTATGTCCTGCATTTTTTTATTTTTCATAGTTACTTTGCTAGTTACTTCATCTACTTACTTGTGTACTGCATTGTGTCCTGCATTTTTTATCATGATAGTTACTTAGATAGTTACTTCTATATTTCTCTATTTTGAACTCACAGGAACTGTTAAATGGATAGTTACTTTGATAGTTACTTGGATAGTTACTAGTTATTTTGATAGTTATTTGGATAGTTACTAGTTACTTTGATAATTACTCCTATATTTCTCAGTTTTGAACTCACAGGAATTGTTAATTGGATAGTTACTTTGATAGTTACTTGGATAGTTACTCCAATATTTCTCAGTTTTGAACTCACATGAATTGTTAATTGGATAGTTACTTTGATAGTTACTAGTTACTTGGATAGTTACTGAGGGTAGCACTGTTTTTTTTTGTTGTTGTCAAATTTGATAGTTACACTCATTCTTACTTGATAGATACTGTATAGTTACTAAAGTCACATGGATATGCTCATTCATGTTAGGATGATTTTGTTTGTAGGTGCAATGGACAATTGCTATACTGCTAATTAAGCTTGTGTATTCTGGTGAAGGAGCAGCACTTTCCTTTGGTCATAATTGTACTTTTGTTGATTTTTGTCATCGGATACGAGATCTTTTTTCGGAGTTAGACATATTGGTTTTCAAACTCAAGTATAATGTTTATCCGGATCCAACCGTTTACCGTCTTGAAAATGAGGTTGATATGAGCATGATGTTTAGAGTTTTGGGACGGTATAAATCCGATTTTGTTGATGTGGATGTTCATTGTTTGGATGCCAGTTGTTATGTTTCGGAAAGTGTAGTTAGTAATAATTTCAGCGAGGAGACTAGTGTTTTGGTTGAAGATAATGAATTTTTGGGTTGTTATAGGCGTGAGGATCCGAAAATGTAAAGTCTCTCATTCATTTTAAGGGTCAGATTCTTTAGGGTGGGGTGAAAGAGTTTAGGCTGAAGTTGCAGATGTATGCCGTGGAGGTTGGTTTTGAGTATAATTTTGAGAGAAATATGACGTGTCGCCGAAGCGAGCATCAAGCAATAATAACCCTACAATCGTTAGTAGTATAGAATAAGTAGGGATCGTTCTAGCCGGGGATTAAGGGTACCTGAAACATGAGAATGTTAACACAAATATTCACAAATACATATGCACACAATTGTCACACTTATATACATATATACATATTCACATGAAATCAAGGGGGATTGAGGTGAGGTTCGGCAGCAAGGGCTGCCCTAACGCTAGGCACGAAAATAAATTGCTGAAAATAAATCCTAAATTACTATTTACAAGTTTGGTCGACATTCTTCCAAAAAGTACTAACACGAAAGCAATCAAAATACTTAGCAAATTGACAAAACAAGACATATGGCAAGGGTACACAATATCCTAGATCCGACTTAGTTCCAACCTAATTAGCTCCTTATCGGTTTACTAATCGATTAAGACTCTCAAGTACTTCAAGATTAACTTATCGTCTAACCCTAAAGTTATACTAAACACATTTGAGAACACTTATCGTCGAAATCAAACATGCAAAGTAATTAGGCACAAGGTCTTTTTAGTCGGAAACATATCAATCAAGCAAGGCGTCACCACTTCTTGTTAACATGCATAGTCGTTTAAACCACTCTAGTCCTATCATGTTGACGGATATAAGATCAATACTCAAAACATATCGCGACTATGCTAAGTACCAATCTTTGAGGCACACGGATTTAAAGACTAAACCAAGAACGAATTACTAGAATCAGAGTGAACATACTTGCCTATCTAATCCTATCTCTTTACTTCATATTTTCCTTACTTTTTAACATGCAATTTGTATTCTTACATCCAAATACCACTTAAAGACAAAGAAAACAAATTGAACATACAAATCATAAAACCAAATTTCACTCCAAACAATACATAGACATAGAGTTTGAAACCAAGAATTCATGCTAACTTCATAGACAAAGTTTAACATAACTACAACAAAAATTACATAACCAAGAGTAGGGAGTGGATCACACATTAGAAACCTTGGAGAGCTTCGTCTTGGTGTGGATCCGGCGGATGGTGGTGATCGGATGGAGGCTGCTGCTCGGCAGTGGTAGTGTCGACAGCAAAAGAACCAAGGTTCGGCAAGAACTTTGGGTGTGGTGGAGATGGTTTTGGCTAAGGTTTTTGTGTAGGACTCAAGGGAAATTTAGGTAGAGCTTTGGCTAGATTTTTACTTTGGAATGTGACAAGTTTTTCTGTAGGAAAACATGGCTATTTACAGAGGCAAATTCGGCAGAAACCCTAGGTAGCAAACCTAGTCCAAATCGGCAAAGACAATCCTTGTGCAACAAGGTTTTGGTTCCTTCCTTTCTTGGTTCTTCTAGGAAACTTCTTTTTCTGATTTTTTTTCTTCAATGCCTTGGCTTGGTGTCATCCTCTAACCTTCCTTAAGCTTGGACCATCATCACATATGCATTTGTACACCATTTGGTCCATCAAAAACAGAAAACACAAAAAGGGGGCAGTAGGTTCCTGGAATCGGCAGATTTGATCTTGTTGCAGTAATTCCGGCATATCTCCACGCTCGGAACTCCGATTGATGCGATTCCAAGTCTCAGATAAACTAGACACATATGGCCATCTCCCCATAAAACAGTTTGATCAAATTGCTTGTGAGTCGACGGGAATGATTTTTCGAAGTTGGGACACAGTCCCAGGAAAATCCTGGAAGCCCCTGGATTGGAATGTTCGGACTGCCGTTTTGCAGCCAACTTTTGGGCCACTTTCCGAACTCCGATTGATCTAAAATTTTAACACAACATTCCTCAGTATATGAATATTAAGTACGCCAAATTTCATAGAATTCGGACAAGGATAGATCACAGTTTCACTCATCTCAAATTCACGAAAAAAGACATATTTTACACTATTTTTCCAGATTTCTCAAACTTAGTCATTTTTCGGATCATTAAGCTCATATTTCCAAAACTCTACCAAAATTGACACTAACTATATTATGACTCTATCTTAGATAAATAAGGGTTAAACAAAACATAAACGAGGGCATAAGCATGTAATATCGTCGCACATTGTGCTCCTATCAACTACCCCACACTTAGACTTTGCTAGTCCCTTAGCAAACTAAATTAAACTAAAACTCAAAACAAACTATTGCCCCTAACAATTTGTCTCAGGCTCGTATGTACACATAGCTTTCAAGTTAATGCATGAGAATGCTAAGCACGAAAATTCCAAGCTTCATGAACATGTGACATCAATAAGAACATATAAGAACAAAAGTAAGCATGTAGACATGTTAAGCTAATTCAATCCTCCTCACTAGACATACTCTCTTCTTTTCTCTCGAAGCATGGTAATTCACTCATAAGTATATGTAAGCGAAAGATAATGAATTAAAAAGAGTAACTTGCATATGTCAAGAAAAGAAAGCACTTTGTGAAATTTTCAAGGAAAAACCTCATATGACAACTATATGCACCAATGAACCAAAACCATATGCTTACTCTTGAGATAATCTCCACAAATCAATTTTAACCATCTTAAGAATCATGAAAAAGATCAATAAAAGGGTTGTAATGGGGCTAGGCTAAGAGGTATTCGATATTTGGATAAGGAGGCTCAAAAACGTCACCATGGCCTTTGGCAAAGCTCAAATCTCCTTATGTCTTCTCACCAAGAGGGTCAAATTTATCTTGTTGGACCCATACTTCATTCTTTTCTTTCCACATTACAACAATAATCAAGACAATAGCCATGTATAAAATTTTTCTTTTTCTATGCCTATGCCGTGCCCTTCAATCTCATACTTTCTTTCTTTCTCTCGGCATGTTTTTCTTTCTTTTTGGTCCGAGCGTTCTTCTTTTCAATTTTCTAAGGCACGGCATACATACATTTTTCATATAATTTTATGGCTAAGTCTACCCCACACTTGTTCTTCTTCATCACACACGCGAAAACGTTTTCAAAATCAAGGTTTGCCGACACACAAGGTAAATGCATCACTATACTAAGCTCATGGAAAGTGTTTAAGGGTGATGAAAGAAAAGGCTCAACATAGGCTCAAAGGGGTTTACTAAGGTGTCCCACGACGGGCTCCAATAGGGCTCATGCTTTATTTGGCTTTGGTGGTAAACCTAAATGATCTTTATTCAATCATATTCAAAATCAAGGTAGTTTATGATTAAAAATGTTTTGAAAATCAACAAGAGTAAGTTCTAGCATACTAGAGTTCATTAAAAAGCTATGGCACATAGTCATCGAATATTTAAAGACTTATGAGGTTTCATGCTTCCTATGAATCTATCGAGTTTTATCTTTTTATCGCTCAAGAAGAAAGCAAATTGGCTCTAAAGCTCACATAGGTTATTATGGAAACAAACTAGCTAAAACATGCATGCTTCGTTAATCAACAAGTCCTACATGCTCCTACTAATGCACAAAATCCATGAAACTTACAATTTTAATTGTATGCACAACTATCATCTATGTATACAAAGAGGAGAAAAACATCATTGACATATTAGGGGCATCCTAAGACTCGAAACAAACAATTTAAACACTCTATTTTTTGTATTACAATTTTCTGAATTTTTCTAAACTAAACACACAAAAGACATAAACGGAATACGTTATCCCACCCCACACTTAGAAAATTACATTGTCCTCAATGTAAGCATAAAACAATATCAATGAATTTTCTAAGCATGCAATAGTCTAACATATACCAACATATCATCACAAATCAAAGGAAAAGAGAAGGGTTAGGAAATTGCAAACTCTCGGTGATGGCTCCTTCACTTTTCTTTGATCGACATGGGTTGCCTCCCAAGTAGCGCTTTATGTTTATAGTCCATAGCCTAGACTCTTCACCATTTGTAGTATTGTGCGTGTTCATCATCACTTGCTCAACGTGCAAAGGCATCAACCCACCATCTCGGCATTATGGATACGTTCGGCATCTTGGACATCAATCTCTTCTAACGTGTGCTCTTGTAACCCCTCGTAATAAGGCTTGAGTCGATGTCCATTTACTTTGAATGTGTTCCCCGTAGCTTCGTTACGAATCTCAATGGCTCCATGAATGAAAACTTGAGTGATAATGAAAGGGCCAATCCATCTAGAGCGTAACTTACCCGGAAAAAGTTTGAGTCGTGAGTGGTGTAAGAGAACTTTTTGACCAACTTCAAACTTCTTCCCTCTAAGCATTTTGTTATGGTAGGCACGTGTCTTCTCCTTGTATATCCAAGCGGCGTCATAGGCTTCATTGCGGATTTCTTCAAGTTCGTTAAGTTGAAGCTTTCTATGAAAACCGGCCTCATCAATGTTCAAGTTGAATGCTTTAACGGCCCACCATGCTTTGTGTTCAAGTTCAACCGGTAAGTGACATGCTTTGCCATATGTTAACCGAAAAGGTGACATACCTATCGGAGTCTTATACGCAGTCCTATAAGCCCATAAAGCATCATCGAGACGATCACTCCAATCCTTCCTTGAAGGTCCAACGGTTTTCTCAAGTATTTGCTTGATCTCTCGATTGCTCACCTCGGCCATGCCACTTGTTTGAGGATGATAAGGTGTAGATACCTTGTGCTTGACTCCATACTTCTTTAATAAGGCTTCAATGGTGCGGTTACAA
The DNA here is from genome assembly GCA_963682095.1 of Potentilla sterilis. Taxonomy (NCBI): domain Eukaryota; kingdom Viridiplantae; phylum Streptophyta; class Magnoliopsida; order Rosales; family Rosaceae; genus Potentilla; species Potentilla sterilis. The sequence continues at coordinate 44,562,779 of OY821758.1, forward strand.
AAATGGGATCCTCCATCGCTAATCAAGACTCTTGGGACTCCAAAACGTGAAAAGATGTTGGTCTTGAGAAACTCGGCCACCACCTTTGAATCATTGGTGCGTGTAGCCTTGGCTTCGATCCACTTTGACACATAATCAACCGCAAGCAATATGTAGAGAAAGCCCTTACTTGAAGGAAACGGCCCCATGAAGTCAATTCCCCAAAGGTCATGAATCTCAATAGAAGTGATAGGGTTTAATGGCATTTGATCTCGTGGACCAATATTCCCCATTCTTTGGCATCGATCACATGACTTACAAAACATGTAAGCATCCTTAAAAATTGTAGGCCAAAAGAATCCACACTCAAGTATCTTTAATGCCGTTTTCTTTGCCCCAAAGTGACCTCCACACGCCTCACTATGACAAAGCTTAAGGATAGGCAAGTGTTCATGCTCGGCAACACATCTTCGGATCACTTGATCGCTGCATTGCTTCCACAAGTATGGCTCATCCCATAAGTAGTGCCGAGCATCCTTCTTCAATTTTTGCTTATGGTGGTTCAGCATGGAGCTAGGCATTTGTCGAGTGGCCAAGTAGTTAGCCAAGTCGGCATACCATGGCACATGTGCATCCATGCGAAAGAGTTGCTCATCCGGGAAGTTCTCAATAAGGGGCAGCCGATCCTCTTCTTTAACAATTCGACTCAAATGATCGGCTACAACATTTTCTACTCCCTTCTTGTCTTTAATCTCAATATCGAACTCTTGAAGCAAAAGAATCCACCGAATAAGCCTTGGCTTTGCATCCTTCTTTGTCATGAGGTATCTCAAGGCGGCATGATCACTAAACACAATAACTTTGGAATTCAAAAGATACGATCGAAATTTTTCCAAAGCAAATATTACCGCCAAGAGTTCTTTCTCGGTTGTGGAGTAGTTGGGTTGAGCATCATTGAGCATTCTCGAAGCATAGTAGATGGCGTTTGGCTTCTTGTCAATCCTTTGTCCAAGCACGGCTCCAAGGGCATAATCACTTGCATCACACATGAGCTCAAACGGCTCCTCCCAATTAGGCACGGCTAAGATAGGTGCCGAGCAAAGTGCCTCTTTCAATCGGCAAAAAGCTAGCTCACACTCCTCATTCCACATGAATGGCACCTCCTTTTGAAGTAAATTGCTCAATGGCTTAGCTTCCTTGGAAAAATCTTTGATAAATCGTCGATAGAACCCGGCATGCCCAAGAAAGCTTCGCACGTCCCTTACATTTTTAGGGCTCGGCAAGTGTTGTATAAGTTCAACCTTTGCTTTGTCAACTTCAAGTCCTCTTGCCGAAATAATATGGCCAAGCACAATACCTTGTGTTACCATGAAGTGGCACTTTTCCAAATTAAGCACAAGGTTTGTTTCTACACAACGTTCCAATATCTTCTCCAAGTTCCTCAAACATGTGTCGAATGTGCTTCCATAGACACTAAAGTCATCCATGAAAACCTCGATTATATCCTCAATAAAATCTGAGAAGATGGCATACATACATCGTTGAAAAGTGCCGGGTGCATTGCATAAACCGAATGACATTCTTCTATAAGCAAAGGTGCCGAATGGACAAGTAAAGGTGGACTTCTCTTGATCGTCCGGGTGTATCATAATTTGGTTGTAGCCACTATAGCCATCCAAAAAGCAATAAAACTCATGGCCGGCTAACCTTTCGAGCATTTGATCCATAAACGGCAAAGGCATGTGATCTTTCCTTGTTGTAGCATTTAGCTTCCTATAATCAATACACATCCGATGACCGGTTACAAGTCTTTGTGGTACAAGCTCGTTCTTCTCATTTTTCACAACCGTTACACCACTCTTCTTTGGCACTACTTGTACGGGAGAAATCCACTTACTATCCGATATGGGGTAGATGACACCGCAATCAAGAAGCTTGATGATCTCCTCTTTGACCACTTTCATCATGGGAGGGTGAAGCCGACGTTGGCCTTCCCTCGTTGGCTTTGCTCCTTCTTCCAGTAGAATCCGATGAACACATGTAGTAGGGCTTATTCCCTTGATATCCGCCAAGGTCCAACCTATAGCGGTTTTATGCTTTTTAAGCACACAAATCAAATCAACTTCTTGCTTCTCACTAAGCGATGAAGACACAATAACCGGTAGTGTATCTCCGTCTCCAAGATAAACATACTTTAAGTGATTAGGGAGCTCTTTGAGTTCTAACTTTGGGGCCTCTTCCACACTTGGACGAAATTTGGTTGTGGCATTGGGAACTGACAAGAACGAGCTAAATTTCGAATAGGGTTGAGCCTCTAATTCGGCACACACTTCTTGGAGGCTCGGCTCTATTTTCTTCATAGTGTCTTCACTTGCTCGTTCTCCCTTCTTGTCAAACCCGACCCCTTCCTCAATCGCTAATTGCTATGCGTCAAGTGAGGTCGACATAACTTGCTCGACCTCCACCAAAACATCACTAACATGGCACTCCTTCAAATCGGCACAAGGAAATTTCATGGCATCAAACACGTTGAACTTTATCACCTCACCGTCAAATTCCATCGTTAGGTTGCCCTCGGCGACATCTATCTTAGTGCGTGCCGTCCTCATAAATGGTCGCCCTAGAAGCAATTGAGTGCTATTGACCGGCGAGTCCTCCATCTCCACAACATAGAAATCGGCAGGAAAAATTAATTGGTTCACTTGTACAAGCACATCTTCAACATAACCCTCCGGATATTTGCTTGAACGATCCGCAAGTTGAATGATGACATTATCCTTTTTGAGAGGCCCTATACTCAACGTTTGATACACATTGAGTGGCATGACATTGATCGATGCTCCCAAATCCAACATAACATCATCAAACCGTGTATTGCCTATGACACAAGGCACATTGAAGCTCCCCGGATCCTTCATTTTTGGTGGCAACTTCCTTTGAATAACGGCCGACACCGTCTCGCTCATAGTCACCACACGAGTCTCTCTAGTATGCCTCCTTGCCGTGCAAAGCTCCTTCAAAAACTTAGCATACTTCGGCACTTGCTTAATGCATTCCAACAAAGGGATGTTGACTTGCACTTTCCGGAAAATCTCCAATACCTCTTCATCGGATTTATCTTTCTTTGTTCTAGCAAAACGTGAAGGGAATGGGACGCTTGATGATGGCACCCCTCCCTTGCTTGCTTGGTTCGGCACTAACTCATTCTTTGATGTTGCGGGATCACGCTCAAGCTCGTTACGCAGCCCTCTATCTTTTACATGGTGGCCGGCCTTCTCTTTCTCGGTTGCTCTCCCCTTCACGGCAATAACACTGCCGGCATCATCATCATGCTCGGCAACACCACTTTGCTCGGCATCTCCATCATGGCTGCCGGCAATGACAGGTCCGGCAGCCCTCTCATCCTCATTAATACCTTTGAAAGTCACTCGCTTCTTCTTTGGACTTGTTGGAGGAAACAACTCTCTTCCGCTTCGAGTTTGAATCACTTTGGCTTGCTCGTTCCTTGGATTGGGAATAGTATTGCTTGGCAACTTCCCTTGCTCATTGAATCTTCCCATAAAATCCACAACTTGCCCCATTTGAGTCTTGAGCTCACCAATGTCCTTTTGATGATTTTGTTGCCCCGCGAGTAGTGCTTGAGTAGCACTTGACAAAGATTGAAGCAAAGCATCGTAATTCGGGTTGCTCGGCGCGGCTTGGCTTTGGCCTTGGCTCGGTCCTGCTTGTGGCTGGTTCGGCAATGCAGCAAAGTGTCCTTGGTTCGGCATGTATGGTTGCCGAGGCACAAATGGTGGCCTCAGTACAAATGGCGTTCCTCCTTCTCTCGGTTGCATGGGTGCCCTAAGCACGTTGTCATTGTTCGCCCATCGAAAGTTCGGATGATCATTGAACCTTGGATTGAAATTGCCAAATCGTTGGCCTCCTTGAAAACCAATTGTATTGCACTCCTCTACTCCCTCATTAACTCCAAATTGAGGACATTGTTCGGTCTCATGGCCCTCGGTGCAAATTCCACAAACACTAGCACGCTTCTTCATCAAATTACTCACCAAGTCGGTGAGCTTGTCCACTTTATCTTCTAACTTTGAGCTCGAAGACGTCTCATGCACTTTCTCATTCCTTTGCACATTCCCTCGTGCCATGCCAAATTGTTGGTTGTTCAAAGCACGAACTTCCAACAAACTTCTTGCCGCTCCGGCGTTTAACTCCAAAAAGCTACCTCCCGCGGCCGAGTCAAGAAACTCTCTCTCCATGACACGCAATCCCTCATAGAAATATTGTAGCAAGAGGCCATCGCTAATGCCATGCGATGGACACAAAGAAACTAGGGACTTGAACCTCTTGTAATAGTCGAAGAAAGTCTCATCTCCGGCTTGCTTCACACTTGTAATTTGCTTCCTCAGATCAGTGATACGTGAAGCGGGAAAGTACTTGAGCAAAAACTCATCCATCATAGTACTCCACGAAACAATATGACCACTAGGCACCTCAAACAACCACTCCTTCGCTTGATCTTCTAAAGAAAACGGAAAAGCCTTCATTTTGAAGTGTTGCAAATCGGTCCCTCTTGGACACATGGACTCCGTGGTGAAGTTAAACCACTGTAGATGCTTATTAGGGTCCTCACTCGGCATCCCATAAAATGACTTCAGCTTATGGAGGAATCCACTCCTCAATTCAATCTCTCCAGTCTTGTCAGTTTCCAAGGGAGGATAAGTAATATTAGAAGGAGCAACTCCAGCTCCAGCAACATGACCATTCTGTGATCTGATTGATGCTATGATCTCTTCTTCTTCTTCTAATTCGGCAAAAGCCTCAAACTCTGGATTCTGAAGATCACAAGACGACGAAACAAACGATGGGGAGCTCGGCACACTATCTGATACTGACGGCACAATAGGGGAGGACGGCAAGGATGATGATACTGATGAACTGGTTGGTGACGATGGTGGTAATGGCACAAAACGAGCAATAGCGAGTTCTTGATCTAAACGTTGCAAACGGCCTTGAAGATCTCTTGTCCAAATACTAGATTCGGACATGCATTATTTCTGAAATTTGCAACATTTAAACAAGTTAGAACCTCGTAAAGAAATAGAAGACAAGAATATACATCATTACAAGCCACGGCATTGGCGATTACACAACAAATTTCAACAATGATACACAAAGTCACAATCGGCAACACAATAAGGCACATGGCAATTATACAAATATTTCGGCAAAGTTACAAATTTCGGCAAAACATCAATATAATTCGGCAATAAGGGATCAAAAATCGAAAAGTTCATGAGCATGTAATCGCTAAGTCTAATTTCTTTTAAATTTGTTCTAACTCTTGAAGTACGTGGAGCAGAGGAGATAACGGTGCAATGGACTGATACAGCCCCCGGTAGTATCATGCTTAATCCGATATACCTCAAGAGTTTGAACCACACAACATGTTTTATCTTCGAAGAAAATAGGCCACATATGTCAAGTTATGTTCTAGCGTCTAAAGTGAGGTGATGCTTCGGCACAAGCTGTCGACTAGGTCGTGCGGATTTTACGTTTCAAAGGTCATTACAATCACGGAGGGCGAACCCCCTACAGGAACCAGGCAGGACTCGTTGTTGGACACCACGGAGGGCGAACCCCCTATCGACTCACTCACCGAGAATGAACATCAGTCTATGGGCCTTGAGATCCAGTTAAACAAACCTGAGAACCATATCTATGATAATAACTTCCCCATACTTTGTAAAACAAACACGGATCCCTAGCAGTCTACAAGTGTTGATTAAAACCGCCCTCAACCTCATAGAAGTAATACTATTGCCGAAGAAACGCTTATATGCGTGGGGGGGAAGTATCCCGCGTTTCCCAATCTACATAGAAACGACCTCCGACATAGCACCATTCACATGAAGGGTTTTGGTTATGATCAACAAAAGTGGCTTCACCTACATGTTACACTTTAGAAACTACAATAAACTCAAACATACACAACACTATCAACTCCCTAGAAATTAAACTAAGTGATTACCAACATACATCAATATATCATGCAACTTTCGAAATTTAAACTCTACATGCCGAAGCATATATATTTCTACTTTACAAAATCCCAAAATAAACTTTAAAATTACAACTTTACAAATTCACAACAAAAATTTCCAGCAACATTATATACACAACAGCAACATAAAACAAGCTTTTATAATCCCCGGCAACGGCGCCAAAAATTGACGTGTCGCCGAAGCGAGCATCAAGCAATAATAACCCTACAATCGTTAGTAGTATAGAATAAGTAGGGATCGTTCTAGCCGGGGATTAAGGGTACCTGAAACATGAGAATGTTAACACAAATATTCACAAATACATATGCACACAATTGTCACACTTATATACATATATACATATTCACATGAAATCAAGGGGGATTGAGGTGAGGTTCGGCAGCAAGGGCTGCCCTAACGCTAGGCACGAAAATAAATTGCTGAAAATAAATCCTAAATTACTATTTACAAGTTTGGTCGACATTCTTCCACAAAGTACTAACACGAAAGCAATCAAAATACTTAGCAAATTGACAAAACAAGACATATGGCAAGGGTACACAATATCCTAGATCCGACTTAGTTCCAACCTAATTAGCTCCTTATCGGTTTACTAATCGATTAAGACTCTCAAGTACTTCAAGATTAACTTATCGTCTAACCCTAAAGTTATACTAAACACATTTGAGAACACTTATCGTCGAGATCAAACATGCAAAGTAATTAGGCACAAGGTCTTTTTAGTCGGAAACATATCAATCAAGCAAGGCGTCACCACTTCTTGTTAACATGCATAGTCGTTTAAACCACTCTAGTCCTATCATGTTGACGGATATAAGATCAATACTCAAAACATATCGCGACTATGCTAAGTACCAATCTTTGAGGCACACGGATTTAAAGACTAAACCAAGAACGAATTACTAGAATCAGAGTGAACATACTTGCCTATCTAATCCTATCTCTTTACTTCATATTTTCCTTACTTTTTAACATGCAATTTGTATTCTTACATCCAAATACCACTTAAAGACAAAGAAAACAAATTGAACATACAAATCATAAAACCAAATTTCACTCCAAACAATACATAGACATAGAGTTTGAAACCAAGAATTCATGCTAACTTCATAGACAAAGTTTAACATAACTACAACAAAAATTACATAACCAAGAGTAGGGAGTGGATCACACATTAGAAACCTTGGAGAGCTTCGTCTTGGTGTGGATCCGGCGGATGGTGGTGATCGGATGGAGGCTGCTGCTCGGCAGTGGTAGTGTCGACAGCAAAAGAACCAAGGTTCGGCAAGAACTTTGGGTGTGGTGGAGGTGGTTTTGGCTAAGGTTTTTGTGTAGGACTCAAGGGAAATTTAGGTAGAGCTTTGGCTAGATTTTTACTTTGGAATGTGACAAGTTTTTCTGTAGGAAAACATGGCTATTTACAGAGGCAAATTCGGCAGAAACCCTAGGTAGCAAACCTAGTCCAAATCGGCAAAGACAATCCTTGTGCAACAAGGTTTTGGTTCCTTCCTTTCTTGGTTCTTCTAGGAAACTTCTTTTTCTGATTTTTTTTCTTCAATGCCTTGGCTTGGTGTCATCCTCTAACCTTCCTTAAGCTTGGACCATCATCACATATGCATTTGTACACCATTTGGTCCATCAAAAACAGAAAACACAAAAAGGGGGCAGTAGGTTCCTGGAATCGGCAGATTTGATCTTGTTGCAGTAATTCCGGCATATCTCCACGCTCGGAACTCCGATTGATGCGATTCCAAGTCTCAGATAAACTAGACACATATGGCCATCTCCCCATAAAACAGTTTAATCAAATTCCTTGTGAGTCGACGGGAATGATTTTTCGAAGTTGGGACACAGTCCCAGGAAAATCCTGGAAGCCCCTGGATTGGAATGTTCGGACTGCCGTTTTGCAGCCAACTTTTGGGAGACTTCCCGAACTCCGATTGATCTGAAATTTTAACACAACACTCCTCAGTATATGAATATTAAGTACGCCAAATTTCATAGAATTCGGACAAGGATAGATCACAGTTTCACTCATCTCAAAATCACGAAAAAAGACATATTTTACACTATTTTTCCAAATTTCTCAAACTTAGTCATTTTTCGGATCATTAAGCTCATATTTCCAAAACTCTACCAAAATTGACACTAACTATATTATGACTCTATCTTAGATAAATAAGGGTTAAACAAAGCATAAACGAGGGCATAAGCATGTAATATAGTCGCACATTGTGCTCCTATCAAAATAAGCCAGAACGTATTGTTGTTTTCTGCAAGAAAAAGCATGCTGAAGGTTGTAATTGGTGTGTGAAGGCATCTTTATGCAAGTATAGTTACATTACCTAGTTACTTGTATAGTTACTTCTATATTTCTCTATTTTGAACTCACAGGAACTGTTAGATGGATAGTTACTTTGATAGTTACTTTGATAGGTACTAGTTACTTTGATAGTTACTCCTATATTTCTCAGTTTTGAACTTACACGAGTTGTTTATTTGATAGTTACTTCGATAGTTAGTAGTTAATTTGATAGTTACTTGTATAATTAGTAGTTACTTTGATAGTTACTATGATAGTTAGTAGTTACTTTGATAGTTACTATGAAAAAAGTATATATGCTGATTGATTTTTACACCTTTTATTCAAGTATAATGGTTTCTTTGTGATTAATGAACTGGTGAGCGAACATAAATGTCGTTGTGTCATCCGGCTTCAAAAGAGTAAGATGATGTGCAGTAACATTATAAGGGAGGTGATGCTCGACAAGGTTCGTGAGAATCCCAATAAAAAAGCTATTGATATACTGCAAGACATAAAGCTAAACTACGTCTTAGATGTCCCTTATCATACTGCTTGGTATGGCAACGAGCTCGCGAGGGAAGCTGTGCTTGGTGTTGAGTCTGAATCTTACCAGAATTTATCATGGTTTTGCCAGCGTACATATGAATCCAACCCATATTCTAGGCTAGCTGTAGAATACGAATCTGAAACAAGAAGGTTCCAGCGTATGTTTGTTACGTATTCTGCTTGGATGAATGGTTTTCAGTCTTGCAGACTAATTCTCTTTATTGATGCTACATTCATCACGAATAAATACAAAGGCATGCTTCTTGCTGCTTCGACAAAGGATGCAAATTGTGGTACATTTTTTTCTTCATTTTTGTTATTAATTACTTTCATTTATGTTTTTTTTCCTTTCTTCAATGCTGTTGTTTTTCAGTTTCATTTACATGACTTCCAGACCAACAGTTACTTTGGATAGATACTACTGTAGTTACTAAGATAGTTACTAAGATGATAGTTACTAAAATAGTTACAAAGATGATGTTATTACTAATATGATAGTTACTAAGATGATAGTTACTCAGATGATAGTTACTAAAATAGTTACAAAGATGATGTTATTACTCATATGATAGTTACTACGATAGTTACTAAGATGATAGTTACTCAGATGATAGTTACTAAGATAGTTACTAATGTAGTTACCAAAATAATTACTAGCAAAACTACCTTGAAATTGAAACACATTATAATTACCTTTGAGTTTTTCTTTTTCTCTTGCAGACCAAATATTTACTTTGATAGATACTAGTAGAAATATTTTTATAGTTACAGGAACTTCCAAAGAAAATAGTTACTTTGATAGATACTAGTGCAGTTACTTTTATATTTATATGAAACTGACATTATTTTTTGTTTTCTTTTGTTTAGGATTATATCCAATTGCTTATGCTATTGTTGATTCTGAAAATGAGAGCAACTGAACCTTCTTTCTTAAGATGTTGTCTGAAGAGCTGTCAAGATATTCTACAAGGCAAATTACTTTCATATCTGATCATAATATTGGTCTTCTAAATGCAATTCGTGCAGTTTTTCCCAATAGTCTACATGGATTTTGTTATAGGCATCTTCAGGCTAATCTGAGCAACAAGTTTGCATGTGGTTCTTACCTGATCAAAAGGATTCCATTGTTGTTTATGATGTGTGCTTATTCTCGCACTCGTGAATACTTTGAGATTAATTTCCAGAAGTTGAAGAATGAAGGTGGTGAAGTTGTTGATCTGTTTTTGAAGGATCTTCCTTTGGAAATATGGGCTTCTTGTTTTTTTAATGGTGAAAGGTTTGGGGAAATGACAAATAATTTGGCTGAGTGTTTCAACAATTGGGTGAAGGAGTTGAAGAGCCTTCCCATTATTGAATTAAACGAAGGTATTCATCTTAAGTCTATGGCTTTAATCACTTCTCGGAAGGAAGAATCAGCTGGATGGGTTACTGAGCTGTATCCAAAATTTGAAAAGAAGCTGGTTGACAACCTAGATTTGGGAAGACACTGGTTAGTCATTAGATCTGATACATACATTTATGAAGTTCAGTGCCAAAAGTATTCTGTGATGGTAAACTTGGAAGAATTCTACTGTTCATGTGGAGAATGGCAAGTTCACGGATTCCCTTGCTCTCATGCCCTTGTCGTGATTCAGAAACACGGTTATGATGTGTACTCATTTGTCAACCCAATTTTCAAGGTGCACAACTTATCCTAAATCCAACAATACTTAGACAGTTACCCAGGTAGTTACTTAGATAGTTACCTCAGATTAAATAGTTACATTGACAGATACTAGTGAAGTTACTTGTATGGTTACATGAAATTGACATTATATCCTTATTTTTCCTTCTTTTTTTTCTTCCTTTTTATAGGTGGATAAATATCGCAAAACATATTCTTTCTCAATCAACCTAATTCCTACTATTTCAAAGTCGGTGGATCTAGCTCAGCCTGCATTGTTGGTGCAACCACCTTTAACAAAGAGACCACCTAGAAGGCCAAAATTACAGAGGTATAGAAGTAAAAATGAAGTTAAAAGGACTATCAGGTGCAACAGGTGTAACAAATATGATGGTCACAACAGAACAAGCTGTAGAGAAATTATATAGTTCCTTAGATAGCTATTCAGGCTGTGCTACTTTGTTTTGAAAGTTACATTGAAAGTTATATTATAAAGTTGCATTGTGTCCTTCATTTTTCATTCTTGCTTTCAATTTTCAGCTCTTGCTTTTCTGTCCTCCATTTTTTTTTTCATAGTTACTTAGATAGTTAGTAAGATAGTTAGTAAATTGATAGTTACTAAGATAGTTAGTAAGATAGTTAGTAAGATGATAGTTACTCAGATGATAGTTACTAAGCTAGTTAGTAAGATAGTTAGTAAGATGATAGTTACTTAGATAGTTACATAAAATGTTACTTTGATATTTACGCTGCCGTGGTGCGGTGCAGCGGCACGGTGCATTGTGTCCTTCATTTTTCATTCTTGCTTTAGTTGCTTTCGATTTTCAGCTCTTGCTTTTCTGTCCTCCATTTTTTTTACATAGTTACTTAGATAGTTAGTAAGATAGTTAGTAAATTGATAGTTACTAAGATAGTTAGTAAGATAGTTAGTAAGATGATAGTTACTTAGATGGTTACTAAGCTAGTTAGTAAGATAGTTAGTAATATGATAGTTACTTAGATAGTTACAGAAAATGTTACTTTAATATTTACGCTGCCGTGGTGCAGTGCAGCGGTACGTTGCATTGTGTACTTCATTTTTCATTCTTTCTTTAGTTGTTTTCGATTTTTAGCTCTTGTTTTTTTGTCCTCCATTTTTTTTAATAGTAAGATAGCTACTTTTTTGAAAGTTTTACAATTTCTATTTAAATGTAAATTGATTGTTTTTTGGTTTTACTATTATTTAAAGCTTACTTTTTTTAAATAGTTGATGTTTATTTCGGCAACGGAACGCTACCGTGGAGCGGTGCCGCTATGCATTTTTCATTTTATGTCCTGCATATTTACTTAGATAATGTTTCTATAAGAATCCGTAGACTCACAGAGACCGGTGGACTTTGGTGTGATTCATTCCTGCTAATCCTGCTAACTAAGGGAATATCGGGCGGGCCGGTCTATTCCGCTCCGATGCTTAAGGCAGTAAAGTTGAGATAATCTGATAACTTAAGCGGGAATGAGTAGTTGAAGTATTGATCACCTATTAATGAGGGTAGTTGGGAGTCATATATAGGTTGCCGGGCGTGAGGGCTGGCCTCACCCTTCGATGTGGGACTGGCCCCCTTCTGCATATACTACTGGACTGTTTCGGCCCCTTTTTGGGGAGCTGCTGTCCCTTGTCCCCGGGTCCCGCTCACTAGTTAAGTCCGGCCGGGTGCTAAACCAGGTGCTGGTGCTGAACTTTCGCGGCCTTGGGCCGGGTCCAGGAGCCCTTGCTGCGGGTCTGGGGGCCTGGGTAGCCTCTCTTCTGGCTACTGTTAACAAGTCCCCCAAGTTCCCGGTCAAGTGCTAGCTTGAATGAGGACTTAAATTTGTCTTGCTTTACAGGCCTGCATGCCCACATGGATGCTTACCCTACTGTGCCCTAACCCCCCAAGTCCGCGTTTAAGATTGGGCTTGGCCAGGCGTTCGAATGAACCTATTATGGTGATGTGTAATGCGATGCGTGCATGGTTATGATGTTCATGCTGATAGATGCATACGAGCATGAGAATTATAGCATGGTTATGATAATGTGGCGCTAAAATCCGCCGTGTCGTGCTATGTTCCGGGAAAGCCCGGTGGATATTGTGCACGAGATGAACGAGTCCCCCATGTTTTAGAATCGTATCCGCAGAGGGCAAAGGTTGATTTAAACAGTGGTTGACGAGGTGACACGGTATCAGCGGGAAACGTGCCCTGTGTTAGAGGAGTTCCCGGTGGGGTGGCGTGGCCAAGAGAACCTCGGCCGCCGTCCCCACGTGTCCTGCTGCCTTTGTTCCTGCATGCATATAGGATGTGCATGGTTTTTAACCTGCGGGAAGAGTTGTCCTGTATGAGAGGATCAAATTTGCCGCTGTGAAGCGGTCCTGTGTTGGTACCGGTCAACATTCCTGATAGTTTCCTAGCCTTTGTTCTTACAAGTCTGAGGTATTGTGTAGGGTTTTTAGCCTGCGGGAAGAGTTGTCCTGTATGAGAGGATCAAGTCTCCCGGGTATATATCGAGCCGTTGTTGTTTGGCTGTAATGGTGGAATAGGTTCGACTGGTGGAATGCCCCGTACCGTTGGAATATATGGTTCTTGGGTTGTAGGCTCGTAGGCAGGATGGTTCGGTGATGTTTCCTGTTCTTTCAACTACCCTATGCATGCTAGGCCAGTGTCTGATATGCATTGAATGAGGGTTTTCCATCAGTCGCGTCAGTTATTATGGCCTGGGCAGTTACCAATACTGGGACACGTGTCGTCAGGAGACGGTGAGGGATGGATGGCCCGGATCCATGGGCGTTTTACTTGCCCTACTTGGTAGCCTGGGGGGAACTCGAGGGGCACTCAGGATACTTGACCTGTATATAAGCCCCTGCTACTTCGTGCATTTTGCCTTTGGTTTAAGAAGTGTTCCCCTGCTTAGTCTACTGAACACAATTGCTCGGTGTTTTCCTCTTGAGTTGTCGTCGTCGTGCATACTAATCGGTGAGTTCTGCTTGTGTATTTTTTTTTTTAAAATTCCTTTTGTCTTGTCCGTGGGTCGATACGATTGGCACCTAGTTGTATTATTGTTTGCCCTTTGGATGGGACTGAATCTCTGCAAGATCTGGGATTTTTCGGTTGATAAGCCCAGTGGTTGCTGCGGGGCTGTGCTGAGGCGTCACATGCTTCACGCTGCGCCGCAGTCATTGTTCAGGTTGTACTGCTGACCGGTCATAGGGTTTTTTTTTTTTTTTTTTTTTTTTCTTTCCCTAGGTCACATGGATTTTGGAAGTTCCCGTGAGGCCTCCGAATCGGCCGCCTGGCGACTGGTGATGGACGACCAAGAGAGGATGGAGGACTGGCTTGCCTCCTCGTCCTCGGGGCCAGACGCCATCGCTCATTCGACCGGTGAGGCGTCGACGTCCGGGTCTCTAGGACAGGAGGATGCTCCCTATGGAGTGTCCTTGGACCCTGCTCAGCCAGCAGGCGCCACGCGCTATATGCTTGTTGACGGGGATAGAACCATAAGCTGTGATGAGCCGGAGGGCTCTTTATCTCCCGGGTAGATTGCTGCTTTTCGGGCGAGGTGGAATATTCCCGGAGAGGTAGATCTGCGGCCTCTGTATGCCGGAGAGTCGGCCTGCAACCCGGAGGAGAGTTGGGTTGCTATGCAAGAGGACCAATTCCGGCATGGGTTGTCGCTCCCGCTGCGTGACTTTGTGCAATACCTGCTTAGTGCCATCAGGATATCACCGGCAGAGCTTCCCGGGAACCAGTGGAGGCAGCTACTGAGCCTAGGCTGTCTGTATTGGCTGAGTGATACGAGTTGCCCAACGGTAAACGAGTTTCGGTCCTTGTACCGGTTGACGTATTCGAAGAAGAGGAAGGCCCGGGGGTGTGTCAGCTTTTCCGCTCGGCACTTTAAGCCGGTGATAACCCGCTTGCCCTCCTGGCTCAACAACAATTGGAGGAAGAAGGTGGTGATGGCAGAAGAGGAGTAGGACTTACCGGGTTCTCGGGGCCTTTCAGCAGATCGACGATCAATCGTATCAGTTGTCTGACCTGGAGAGGGATAGGATCGCCCGGGTATTTGGGTGCTGGTAGGACCTGGAGCAGAGTTCCTACAATTTCATCCGGTGGGAGGTGCTAGAACTGTGTAACCTGGGGGGGGAATCCCGGTGGGTGGTAGAATGTAGGTTGACTGTCTCTGATTCCGTTGAGTGAATTGGTGTTGTCTAACCTCTTTGCCTTGTGTTTTGTAGGTGTATCTTCCCGAACGGCCATTAAAGCCCACGAAACGCGTCGATGGACAATCAGGAGCTTGTCTCGAAGCTGAAGGAGAAGGGAGATTCCTCCGCGCGGTCCACGGTTGACCGGGGAACCGGGGAGTTGACCGTACATGATAAACCCATTTCGCTGAATGTTGTAGATGAGGACTACGTCTTAAAGCACTTAAAGACTCATGCTACGGGACCCCAGGCGGCGTCTTGATCGGGGAAGACTGTTGGTGGGCCGTCTAAGCCCTCGGGTGATGCTGCAAGGATTCCACACCGGTTGGGGCCGGTGCCAACTGTCACCAGGTCCCCACTGTCGGCCTTCCAATCTTCTTCTTTACAGGTTGATCTGGGTAAGAGGAGGAAGATGTCTCGGGAGCTTCTGGCCTTCTCGCTAGTTAATTTTATCGGCTGGTCGGCTAGCTAGAGTTTGGCTAAGCGGCTAAAGCTGACGAGTGGTGGGACCACTTCCACCCTAGGCAGGGTTCCTGCGGTCGGTAGCTCTTCCGCTGTCGGCACAGGAACATCGGGTGAGGAGAAGTCTCCGGCTACGGAGCTGGGACCGGAGCACAGTTGTCCAGACGAGCCTTTCGTTCGGAGCCTACACAGGGATATGAAGGGTATGGAGCTGGACAAGACTGGGACTCCGGAGGGGTGTTTGGAGGATCACCGGTTACAGAGCCGGGAGATGGCCCTCCAGGTAAGAATAATTTGCCACTGGTATCCGTTAGCATTAGTTGGTGCTTTGTTTTTTCTATCCAGTGCCTGTCAAACTGCAGCTGCTGTACCACTTGTATCAGTCAGATACAAGTGAGGAGTTTCCTGAGCTGAATAAGCAGGTGGCAGAGTTGACTAGCGCCCAGGAACTCCTGGAGGCAGAGAAGTCCAAGATCCAACGGGAGAAAGCCCGGTTGGAGGAGAGGGCCCGGTTGGAGGCCTAAGTCGAGGCTCTTGAAGAGGAGAAGAAGGGCCTGGAGGAGGAGAGGGCCGAGTTGGAGACTAAGGTCGAGGAACTCTAGCGGCAGGGGGTGACAGGCTCCGCTTCTGCCAGCGGGCCGGTCGATGCGAATGACCCGGAGGTTTATCAGGCGGCGGTTAAGAAGTATCAAGAAAGTGATGAGCTTCTTGACCTGTTGGAACAGACCCGGGAGGCGGGGATAGCCAACGCTTTTGACGACTAGAAGGCTAAGGGCTATCTTGATATTTCAAAGCTACCATCATCGCAGGCGGATGAAGAAGAGGCGCAGGAAGGAGATACCGTGCCACTCGGTGAAATTGCCTCGGGTGATACCGTCGCTGAAGGAGCTCCTGCTGAAGAGGAGGAGCAGGCAAAAGTCCCCTAGCATAGATATATTATATATATATATATATATATATATATATTTTAGCCACCGGGTTTGTTTCCGGAGGCGTAGTCCATTGTAGACGTTGATCTGAGTTTTAATGAATGGAGATTTTGCCTGAGCCTGTGTTACGCCTCTTTCAATTTGCTCTTTTGACCTGATTGCCAACGATTCACCTTTGTACTTAGTTGAAACAAAGTTGGAGTAGACTTGTGAAATTATATCTGTTTAGGATTACGCCTGGTTACACGGGAAGAGTTTTCCCGGAGCAGAAGGCGCGGTTTCGCTCAGTCCTTTGGTGCCGGGTTATCCTTGATACTGCTGCAGTTTGCCGCGGCGGAGCAGTCCCTCTATCGCCGTTCTTAGGGTGAGACAATCATTTGTCCGGTGCGTAGCTTCATTGTGGTAGGAGCAGTACCTACCGGTCTGGGCCTTGGTCAGGTTCCCCTTCGGGTGCTTTCTCTTTGACAGCGGAGGGATGTCGTTCCCATTCTCGTTCAGGATATCCTCATAGGAAGATGTCAAAGTAGAGAATACCTCTTGTCATCCTGCTAGCATGACCGCTAGGGGGCGAGTTTGCTGCTGGTAGGATGGGAGGCTCCCTGCTCATTGGGGAATGTCGACATAGTCCCTCCGGCGCTGCTGGTTCCCCCAACCTCTTGGTCTTTTGTCGGTCGAGGCTCCTCGGTCTTGGCCCTGCTGCCAGTTTCTGGCTTCCTGTCGGGTGGGTTCGGGCTCTTCCTGCCTTCTCTTATGTTGATGACTCCCGTAAGTTTCGTGGTCTGCTTGGGCGTGCCTGATAGCCATCGCCATCAGTTCGTCGTAACCCTGCTGGATCTCTACTCGCACAGCGTATGAGAACTTTCCGGGCCAGAGACCTTGCTTGAAAGCTAATTCGACAATCCCTTTGTCCAGGTTCCTGACCCCGGCTGTGGCCGTTTGCCATCGGTTAACAAAAGCTCTCAGCTCTTTGCCGTCTGCCTGCCTGCAGTTAAAGAGGACCGTCGAGGTCTGGGCCCCTTTGACCCATAATATGAACCGGCCCACGAATCTATCGGCCAGTTGCTCGAATGCCTCTATAGAGTTCGCCGGTAGCTCGTAAAACCAGCTGAGCGCCTCTCCGGATAGGGTCTCTTGGAATATGTTGCAGCAAACGGCGTCGGAGTAGACTTTAGCACACGTTTGTGATCGGAAGCTGTCCAGGTGTTGGTATGGGCAGCCGGCTCCGGAGTATGTCAGTTTTAGCGACTTTTGGGTGGGGATCTTCCGGATTCCAGAACCCGGAGTGAGAAGGGTTCGGCCCGCTCGTTGAATCGTTCGCTCTCCGGCTATCTCGCAGCCTTTCTCTCATTGGCCTTCATCTGGGCCTACATATCTAACACCGAGTTAGATAGTATCAGCAGTGCCCGTGCGGTCGAGCTGATGATATCTTCCTCGAACGAGCCGCTGTTCCTCCGAGGGACTGCGACGATCTTTAGTGGCACCGTGTCAGCCGGGAACACGTCTCCTGCCACGCCGGTGTCCCTGTCCCCTCCCGATGACTGGCCCACTTCCTGGTGGGGATGCTCTTTTGTGTGTGGCACGAATGATTTTGCCAGAGCGGCATTGCGCTGCTGGCCTCTTTCCAAGGCAGCCACCAGTGCGGCATTAACCGCTTCCATGTCTTGATACCTGGTGGTGGCTTCTGCCCTGTCCCGGTCGCTCTCTGCCCGCAAGCGGTTTACTTCCGCTCACATCTCTTCTATCTCTCCCGCCATATCGTACTGGCCGGGACTGAAGACATCGTTCAGGCTGTCGCTGTTGGGTAGCCGATCTTCCCCTCTGTTTGGGGCCGCAGGGGACGTTGGTGCGGGTTCCAAGCCCAAGACTTGGCGATCGTCCGCCTGGCCCTTCCCGCGTAGATCTCCGTCGCGTTCACCAGAAGTACCGCCCGGATCACGGTTGGTAACAGCGTTCTGACTGCCAGCCCCAGCGGGCTGCTCCTGCCTCGCCCCCGGGATTTGGACTAGCACCGCCTCCAGAACCCACTGGTCCTCTGGATTTATTCCGCTCCTGTCTCCTGTACTTCCGGACATAGTAACCCTTTGGGGAGGGGGGGGGGGGGGGGGGGGTTTCCCCGGGCTGACATATACCCTTCCTGCTAGTAGGACAACACAAACTTTTTGAACTCTTCCCACAAATAACGCCAAATGTTTCTGTCTGAATCCGTAGACTCACAGAGACCGGTGGATTTTGGTGTGATTGATTCCTGCTAATCCTGCTAACTAAGGGAATACCGGGCAGACCGGTCTATTTCGCTCCGATGCTTAAGTCAGTAAAGTTGGGATGATCAGATAACTTAAGCGGGAATGAGTAGTTGAAGTATTGATTACCTATTAATGAGGGTAGTTGAGACTCATATATAGGCTGCCGGGCGTGAGGGCTGGCCTCACCCTTCGATGTAGGACTGACCCCCTTCTGCATATACTACTGGACTTTTTTGACCCTTGTTTGGGGAGCTGTTGTCCCCTGTCCCCGGGTCCCGCTCACCAGTAAGGTCCGCCCGGGTGCCGGACCAAGTGCTGGTGCTGAACTTCCGGGCCTTGGACCGGGTCCAGGAGGTCTTGCTGCGGGTCTGGGGGCCTGGGTAGCCTCTTTTATGGCTACTGTCAACAGATAGTTACTAAGATAGTTACTAAGATGATAGTTAGTAAGATAGTTAGTTACTAATATGATAGTTAGTTTAATAGTTAGTAAGATAGTTAGTGAGATAGTATTTTTCTGTAAGTAGAATTTCCACTGAAGTCTATTCAATTACAAACCATTTTATCACTGTAAGAACAATCTGTTTCAATCAGACTCTTCCTTCCGAAACTTCTTGAACAATAAAAGAAAAATGATTGAAACTTTAACATGTTTTGGATTGAAAAATGAGAAAGAAAGCGATCAGAACCACACCCAATTAAGCTTAACATCATTCATTAATTCATTAGATTACAAAAAAGATTCAAGAAAAACATAAAAATAAATAGATTACAGATACACAGAAACATCTACTTATGATTTTTCATGATGATTGCTTGGAGAGAGATCACTTGTTCTTGAAGAAGAACTTGTTGCCTAGTAAGATTGTCCAACCGGTCCAGAATATCTTTCTCCCAACCTCTCATGTTTTTTTTCCAACCCCACGAGATACGCTCTAAAATATTCCATGGTGTATTATTCAACAAAAATTGGAGGACGGCATGGCTCCCCCTCAAACTTTGCTGGAGGGATAGATCCAGTGTTTCCTTCCATTTTAGGAGGGGGGAAATGCGAGACTCAACTGGAGGTAGAGGAATGTCCGGAGGAAATATGGGTAGATCCTTATAGGAGTGAGGCGGAGGACGAGGAGGACAGTCGGATGAATCAGATGATGAAGAGGAGGAAGAAGAGGAAGAGAGACGAGGGCGCTTGCTAGCAGATGATTCACCAGTAGTCATTCTCGTGGTCTTTAACGTTCTCATAAATAAGCCTGTAGACATAGAGAGAAGAGAAAATTACAGAGAATATGAGTAGTTAGTGTTAGACTTCATGCGAGAAAGATGGGTTATTTAAAGAGAAGCACAGATAACCAACCGTCATGTATTGGATTCAGAGCAGGGAAAAGAAACAGTCATCTATTGGGACAATTAACCGTCAATTATCAAGTTTAAAGACGCAAAAACCAACCGTCATGAATAATTGTTTTGATAGTTACTAGGCTAGTTACTAAGATAGTTACTGAAATTGCTTTTTTGATAGTTATGAGGTTTGAAGAAACAAGAACAGTTGATTTTATAACTACTAAGATAGTTACTGAAAATGTGATAGTTACTAAGATAGTTATCGTCAAAATCTTTTTGAAGAAACAAAAACAGTTGTTTTGATAGTTATTGGGCTAGTTACTAAGAGAGCTACTATGATACTTACTGAAAATTTGATAGTTACTTTGGCTAGTGAATTAGATAGTTACTAAGATAGTTACTGAAAATGTGAAAGTTATATTGAAATGTACATAGATTAGAATTTAGATAGTTAGTAAATTGATAGTTAGTAAGATAGTTAATAAGATTATAGTTAGTTTGATAGTTAGTAGTATAGTTACAAAGATAGTTAGTGTGATGATAGTTAGAATGATAGTTACTAAGATGATAGTTAGTAAGATAGTTCGTTTGATATTTAGTTTGATAGTTAGTAAGATAGTTAGTGCGGTAGTATCTTTTGGAAGCAGATCTCCTCTGAAGCCTATTCAATTGCAAACCATTTTTCATTGTAAGATAATATCAAACATTTTTCCAATGTATCAAAGTATATGTCTGCAGGTAAATGATCAACTTGATCCGTACTATGCACAGAATCACTTCTCTAAAGCATAAACAACAATCTTTTGAAATAAAGCATTACCAATCTGTTCAAATAACAATCTGTTCAGACTACAATCTGTTCAAACTACTTGACACGTTTCCTATACATGAAACTTCCTAAATTTTCATATTTGCTGGTGTTATGGGCTGTGGTGCTGGTGTTGCTGGTGGTGTGCTCATATTTGCTGCTGAGATTTGTACTGGTTACTGAGGTGATTGAGCGGGAGTGCTATAAGCTCCCCATGGAGATATGATCCCCGACAAGATGTTGAAAGAAGACAATTCTGTCACTGGTGTCTTTGGTGACCATCTTACCTCATTTGGGATTTTTCGATGATATGTTAAAGTTTCTTCCTTGTCAGCTGCGAATTGGAAAATTCTATGAGATAACTATTACTGTTATAGTTACTAATACAGATACTCAGATGATAAAAAAATCAGATGATAGTTACTCAGTTCAGTTGATAGTTACTCAGATAGTTACTAATATAGTCACACAGATAGTTAATCACATGATAGTTAGTCAGATAATTACTAAAATACTTAAACAGATAGTTACTGAAATGATAGTTAGTAAGGTAGTTACACCGATAGTTAGTAAGATAGATACTTAGTTGATAGTTACTAAGATAGTTACTAAGTTAATAGTTAATAAATAGTTTGTCAGATGATAACTACTAAGATGATAGTTACAAATTCTAATTACTTTTGATTTTTTCTTCCTCTCTTCTTTTCTTTTCAGCCTCTTCTTCCTGTGCTCTTTTTTCAGCCAGCTGACGAAGCGTCCAGCTGATCTGCTTCAAGCTCTTTTTCTTCTTCATTTTCTTGACTGGTTTCCTCCACTTGAGCTTTCTAACCTTCTTGTTCGGCTTCATTTGCCAAGTTTTCCAGGCCATCTGATTGAGGTTCTTGTGGTGTCATCTCCATTGTGTCTGAGAATTGAGTTAGCGCGGCTACAATTTTCTTCTGGCTGTCCAAGTTAGCCTTTAATTTCTCATTTTCCATGTTTTGTGCCGTTGCAGTCTGCTTCAGCACCACAATTTCCAGTTCTGCAGCTTCTAATTGTTTTGACAACTGCGCCAATCTGCTCTCTCTTTCCTTTAACTGTCTCTCTAGATCTGCTATCTTCTTCTGCTTTAATCTGAGTTGTTTTGAAAATTCCTCGCTTAGCATTGGATGTTGCTTTTGGTCCCTTTCAGTCTTCTCATTCTATTGAGGTTCATCTTCGTTCTGTTGAGCTTCATCATCATCATCACTGCTGCTCAGCTCCCCTCCAGGTCTTCGTTACAGTTTGTAAAATGTTTCTAAAAAAAGTAAAAGAACAATTACTGACATAGTTAACATATATCTACAGTTCCTACCACAGTTACTAAAATGATAGTTACTAAGATAGTGACTCAGATGATAGTTTCTTTGATTTTAGTTACTTTACTAAGATGATTGTTACGATGATAGTTACTCAGATTATAGTTACTAAGATAGTTACTACTCAGATGATAGTTACTCAAATGATAGTTACTAAGATACTTACACAGTTGATAGTTACTTAGATAATAGTTACTAAGATAGTTACTACTTAGATGATAGTTACACAGATGATAGATAATAAGATAGTTACTACTCAGATGATAATTACTAATATAGTTACTAAGATTATAGTTACTCAGATGATAGTTACTCATATAGTTACTAACATAGTTAGTCAGATAGTTACTAATACGATAGTTACAAAGGTAGTTATTAAGATGATACTTACAGACAATTCTTTGAGCTGATACTTCCACATTTTTTTCTTCAACTGCTCGAGGTCACATTTTCTGATCAGATGATGTTCATCCTCCCTCCCTGGAATCGGCTGCACCATTTTTGTTTTCATGCACAGCCAATACTGTTTTTACAAAATGAATGTTAGTTTATATTCAGCAAAATGAAACATTACAAAAAAAAAGAATAAAGGAAGATAAAACTCGCACACTTACCATAATGACATGAATACTTCCTCCTGTATTCTTCGATGCACTGTCTGATTTCTTGTATTTATTGAGACATATTTTCAGGAAGATTTTGACTTCTTTTGCCCAGACATAATTAGAAGTCTCACCTAAATTCTCCACAGCTCTTCTCATGTCTATATGGACGGTTCCTTTTGCATTTGGGAAGAGAAGCTTGATTAGAATGTCAATGATTATCAGCCTTGCTACATTCTCATCTCTGCTCCGTCTTTCCTCATCAGATTGAGGATTCTTGTTCAATTCTACTGCGATGGCTTTATTCACTGTATTTTTATTTACTTCCTTCGCTTGTCCGAAAAATCTCATCACAAAATCAGAAATGGGGGTCGCTTTTCTCTCAATGTAGGTTCCTGTACGGTTCAGCCCCAGAATTTTTGAAACATCTAATGATTTGATTCAGAACCTCTTCCCAGCAAACTGAAAGTCATCTCTTACGTGATCGTAAGCTTCCAGCACCATCCCCACCTGGTTGTTTGACTTTGAACCGTAAACAAGGTTCTGGTGGAGTGCTTGAAACAGCTTTGCAAACGGAGTGCTCTCAATCAGCTCTACTACTGCTTGAGGAATTTGGCATCCGTATTCTTTAAAATTCGGTATGGTGCTTCTGAATTGTACGGTCTGCACCTGTTTCTTCTGTTTCTGCTCATTTTAAAATACAATTACTATGACAGTTGAATAATAGTTATTATTATATTTAATAGTTACTTTTGATAGTTACAATGATAGTTACTAGTTACATTTTGATAGTTACAATGATAGTTTCTATGATAGTTACTAGTTACTTTGATAGTTACTATGATAGTTACTAGCTAATTTGATAGTTACTATGATAGTTACTAATTATTTTGATAGTTACTATGATAATTCCTAGTTGCTGTGATAGTTACTAGTTACTGTGATAGTTACTAACTAATTTTGATAGTTACTATGATAGTTACTAGTTATTTTGATAGTTACTATGATAGTTAGTAGTTACAGTGATAGTTACTATGATAGTTACTAGTTACTTTGATAGTTACTTACAGGACTTTGCAGTTGATGTTCTTCTCCTTCTTGTTTTTTTTATTACACCAAGCTTCTTTGAATATTTATCATCATCTTCATCTTCATCAATTTCATACTCAGATTCACCAACAGTACTAGATGTATCATCTTCATTTTCATTATCATCATCACCCTCATCCTCTTGTTGCCGTTTTCTTTTCTTAGCTTACTTGCTCTTTCTTCCCTTATCTGCACATTTGATAAGCAGAGTTACTATGACAGTTTTTTCAATTATAACACAGTTACTAAGATATTTACTGAAAAGAAACACAGTTACTATGACAGTTACTTACTGATTGTCGTGCTTGCTTTCCTTTTCTTGCATCAGCAACATCTTTATCTTCATCGCTTTCATTATCTTGTTTTCTTTTTCTTTTGGCAGCTACCACTACCTTATCTTCTACCTGTTCTGCTTTCTTCTTCTGTGCTCCCATCAATTCATAGTTAGATGATTTATACACTAACATTTGTATTACAGACTGCTTAATAGTTACACTAACAGTTAGAGAAAAAAGATTTCAGTTATAAAGATAGATAGTTACCTTGCGCTATTTTAGTTTTCTAATCATTTTATCTGTATGTTCATCATTCCTTTACTTTGAACGTATCTCGTGTTGTACATCATCTTCACTGCTGTTGATCTCTTTTTCTTGACTGTTTCTCACTTTTGGTGCCATTTTCTGCATATGTGAGGGAAAAAAGTTATGAAACGGTTTGGTAGTTACTAGAATAGTTACTGTTATAGTTCCATGCAGATAACACAGTTTTATTCATTCACACACACAAACACATAATTTTTAGCGCTCAAGTAAAATTCAAAATAAGTAGTTACTTTGATAGTTCCAACCATTTATTCTTGAACAAAATGTTCTATAACATCTATAAACATTGTATATATGTATTAAACCTAAAATCATCTTCCAATGTATCATCTAATCAACTCAGTATAAACATCTCAGATTTCTCAGCCCCTTCTTCAGATTTCTCATACTCAATCAATCTACTCAGTGTAAATCATCTTAGATTTCAAGGACATGTTTAAATTTCGGGTACAATATCACCAATTCGATTCTATATTTGCTCAATTTTGATTTCAAACTTCAAAAATTCAGATCTCATCGATTTTGTTTTAAAACCGGACAAAAAAGTATGTGAAAGGTTTTCTATGTTTGTTACCTGTAGCTAGATCGGACCTCTGGTACGGCGAGGTGGAGAAGCAGCGGTGGAGAAGTGACGCAACGGTGTAGATTGATTCGGAGAGAAGGAGACGTATGAGGATAGAAGGAGACGATGTTGATTCGGAGATGTATAATGAGAGAAGGAATCGAAGAGAATGTTTGGCAGAGAAGGAGAAATGTAATAGTAGTAGAGTGAGGAAGTTCAGTTAGTGGGAATAGTAGTGTTGCTGTGTAACCACCCAACGAGATATTCTACCCACTCCGTTTTCAGTAACGGATCAGTTCTAATTCCGTTACAATGGCATATTTCATAATTATGTGATGTTTTATGGTTATTTGTTAAACAGTGTTATTTTTTATGAACATACCAAAGTTTAGGCATTTTTTTTCTAATTTTAGACCTTAAAAAGCCCTAAAAAAGCCCAAAATTCTATTAATCAATTTTAAGTCTTTTTATTTTTTTATTTTTTTTTAATCAGGATGTCAACCAATTTTATAGATTAGCAAACAATACAAGTAATAAAATAGCCATTGGGTCGTAAAAAAAAAAAAAAACTCCCTATGACTACTAAAAAAACCTTGCTGCATCCAGGATTCTAACAACCATAACGTACATCCACCTTTTAAAGTCTGCTTATACCACTTTTATTTTTACAGACCCAACTTACTTAGAAGCAGGACTAATAGATAGTAACATCCAAGTGAGCGAGCCTGCCTTTGATAAAAAAAAAATTATAGCTAACAATGGGCCGTAAAGACCCAATCGGCGATGGTGATTACCGTTGGACCAATATTTTTCCCAAGCGGACTTAACCAGAAGCCCAATTCCTCCCTCCTCTCTAACAGTCAGATTCGGCAGTCCGAGTTTCGACCTCCATATGGGTTCATTCGCCACTTCGATCCGGTGGCTTGCCTGGCCTTGAAGCCATGACGCACACTTGGACCTCAACTTGTGACCTCAAGCACCAAAATTTGTCGACGCTGGACTAAAAACTTAAAACCCAACTTCTGTCTTCGCCACGCTTCTCGTTCTTTAACATGGCATGAGAGCGGGTTTCTCTACAGTTGCGTCTGATAGGTTTCCCGCAAGTAGACAGGGTGTATGTAATATAGTATATGGAAGAAGAGAGTTATCGTCCCCACGAGGATATTAGTTCAATTCAAGGTATGGAATTCCTAAGCTAACAATACTAAAAACACAAAACGACCAAGACAAATACACAAAGACTCAAACTGAAATTGTACTTATGATTTTGGTGTTTTGATAGGTTTTATGCTGATGAGAAAATAACTAAAACTAAAAATGTAAATCAATTGGAAAACAAAAGAAATTGAAAGTGATTTAGAAATAAAATATGATGATGAACCTAGGGTATCAGAATCAACCACAAGCAATCCTATCTACGCTTTGATGCAACTAATAAATTCTTTCTTTTCTCTAGATGACAATTCCCGTATCTGTGTCCTTCTCAGGTACACTAGACCATAGTTTTCCTTAAGTGTATGTTGCTCTCCCTGTCGGGTAAAGGTCGTATATCCTAGCTATGCAGTCTATCATTCTCAGGTATAAATTTAACATGCATGACTCTTTACGTTCTAGAAAACAAGGGAATCAAGCAAACCGTCATTCTCTCTCGAGCAACAATGTAATTCACCACACTTAATCACAAGAAGCTACATAAATTATAGGAAAATTCCTCCCAACGGTACCTCACGTTTGCAATCTTATAAATATTGGTACCTCACGTTTATCAAACTTCACATCGGTACTTCACGTTTAGATCCCGACCTAATTTTGGTACTTTTTGCCGTTAACTCTGTTATAGAGATTGCCAGCTGTCAATCTTTCAAGGATATTTTTGTCCATTAGGTGACCGGCGCCAATTCTTCATGATTTTTTCCCGCCGTCTTCTTTGTTGGCTTGTAGTGGGTTATTTCAAGCCAACCTCTGTTCTCGACCTCCGCCATAGCCTGAGCCCCGTGGCGGCAGATAAGCCTTCAAAAGTTTCAGCTATCTCTGACGTCCTGACTCACCAAACTCACCATGATCAGCCTTTGGAGTGGGACGAGCAGGTGGACTAGGACACCATCATGAGAGACTTGGGCTTGCACGACGACTCTGTCCCAAACCTGAAAGCCACTACTAACACACACCTGAACCACCACCCTAACAGTGAGCCTCAGATTCCTCATCTCCCGGAGTACCTCATCCTCAGCCGTTTGATCCCACCGCTCGTCGAGAAATTTGACGTGTTGAGAATCAATTCTCCGGTGCTACGCATCACTGTTATCGTGCCGGAGGAGTACGCTGTCGAGAGCCGGTTGGTGAAAGAGAACTTGTCCCTGTTCGCTCAGGAACTCAAGATCAGATTCCAAATCAATTTCCTTCTCGTCCGAACCTTCAAGATTCTCAGCTTCAAGGCTATCAAGTTCATCGACGGAGAGAAATTGGCTGTTCTTTTGTCGCCCTACATCATGCGCCGCCTCGACGATAACGTCGGCGCGTTTCTCGGGGACATGTGGCGCATTTCGCCGAGCGTGGTGGTGTTCGTCGACGAGGAGGGGCTGGCAGAGTCGGGAACGACGTTGTTCAGGAGGAACTCTGTCTCGGGGTTAGAGTTCTTCTCGATCATGATGGAGTCTCTTGACGCGGTGGTGCCAGGAGGAGAGATGGTGGGGAAGATCGAGACGTATCTACTGAGGCGAAAGATAGAGGCGGCAGTGGAGGCCGCGGGGAGGCGGGTCCCGCCGTGGAGGGAAGTTTTTCACGGCGCGGGAATGAGGTAAGTGGAGTTGAGTCAGTTTGCTGATTTTTAGGAGTAGTGTTTGTTGTGCAAGGTCCAGGTCAGGGGGTTCCACGTGGCAAAACGACAGGCCGAGCTGGTGTTGTGCGGGCACGATAGGGCCCTGATGGCCACGTCAGCATGGAGGTGTTAGGGGAGTAGGTTTTAGGTTAAGTTTTGTAATGGAAATACCCAAATAACCCTCACATATTTGAATTTTTATTGTCTTCGTAACGGAGCTGAAGGCGAAAAGTACCAAAATTAGGTCGGGATCTAAACGTGAAGTACCGATACGAAGTTTGATAAACGTGAGGTACCAATATTTATAAGATTGCAAACGTGAGGTACCGTTGGGAGAAATTTTCCTAAATTATATTGCATCTCTGCTTCAAATTTATCATCAAATAACTATATGCAAAGTCCTATGGTGATCAATCAAAGAACTCAAACATAAAACATAGCATGCAAACAGTGATCAAACATTCATTTAAGAGAAATGAGCAATCTATTAAACAATCATCAAAATACGTAAATCATCATGCTAGGGCCTCATCCTATCCGTAGAGAAGAAGTTTAGCTTCTCATGTTCAAGAAAAACATAACAAAAATTCTTAAAAACATAAAAGAACTAAATGAATGAAGATGGAGAGATGAAGTCGGTGGAGGGCAGCAACTTTAATTGATGAAGTTTTGATCTCTCTGTATACTCCTCTCCGTCTTGACATATTTGCTTTATATGTGCATATTTTCCTTCTTGCTCAAGGTTTGGACTCTTTAACCATTCAGCCCAAAAGAGAGGTGACATGGCACGTCTAAATCTCCAAGGAAATATAAGTTAGGCTCTCAGATAATCCATAATGTTATCTTAAGTTTCATGGAATCTTTCTAAGTCGTTCGGGCCTTGAAAACTCGAGCTCATTGAACATATAACAGATTCACGCGTCGACTGAGCTGCCTTTACTCAAACTGCCGTAACTCTCTCCATATATATCGGAATCACGAACCATAAAATTCTACATAAAGTAGACATAGAGATATTTCCGCTGATATATGGCTCATTCACTGGTTCTTTCTGGATCAGTACAGTTTATTCCTCAAAGTTGGCTGTTGCGCAGAAGTTGCTCCAGTTTTCAGCTTTGTGATTTTCCCTTCAATCCTTTTTCCTCTTGTTTTGCTTCTTTTTCTCATCTTTGCTCTTCATACCTATTAGACACTAAACTAAGTAAATGAACCAAAAACAAGGAGAACTAGACATAAAAATCATGAATAAGAAGCATAAAAGGATAGCACAATATGAACATATCAGCGTCGCCTGAGTTTGGGTTCTTAATATATTACTATCGGAAATTAATTTGGGTTCTCTCAATTCCTTGAATTGTCACAATGTGTCTGCTGGAGGTCGGCCTTGGTTTTTTCTATTTTAGTGTGCAAAATAAGTTTGTTAATATGTTTCACGTGCAGACTTAAAAGTTAGGTTGAATGTGAGGGGGTTTGTTGGAGAGGAGAAATCCCATTAAAAAATGACGAAAAACAATATATTTTATAAGGGGTGAAACATACCCAACTGTATCAATGGCTTTTGTCATTAAAATAAACATCTTACGTCCTTACTAGTGATTAAGATTGGAAAATAATGGTCCAATAGTAATCCACGAGTCTCGCTTTTCGTTATTTAACATATATAACGGTAAAAAGCTAGTGTATTGCTGTAAGAAGTTGTTTTGCCGCTTAATAATTAAGTTGGTGTATATATTAATGTTCGATATATTTTTTTTTTGACAAAAATGTCCAATATATTGACATATACTAAATTTTCTAAAATATTATAATTAGAAACAAGAAATATGCAAATACATAACACTGCGAAAAAAAATTATCAATACTTTTATTCATGATCATGATTGAATCATGGTTTCTAAAGGGCATATCCATTTCCATTGTTTTAACTTGTGTATTTGTTTTTTCATTACAAGCTTTTGGCTCGGACTTATCTTGATTTGTACCCAAACATAGTAGCTTATCTGGACAAAGTGCTTATCACCAACATTAGAAACAAAAAGATAAAAAGAAAACGAATAGAGACAATGTGCTAACTTTTAAACACTTTTCCAGTAAGGTAGAAAACAAAATCGGAAAAATGGAGAAAATCTCTGATTTTGACAATTACAATAATCACCATTAAAAACGACAAAGGGATATGTTTAGAGATATACTTCTATTATCTTGCTTACCTTGTAAGAAGAGGGATACCAGATCAAGATGAGTTTTGTTGTGATTAGACGCAGAACCACACTAAGGAATACGGAAATTCTTCCCTATTCCTTAGTGTGTTTAGGTGCACGGAATTTTTTTAAGACACGTGTCAACATCAGAGCCTTCCATATGGTCATATGGTGGATGTGAAAGAACTTGTTTGAGCCGTCGATTTAGACCTACTTTTTTAACAGTCAACGTCAATTGAGAGAGTGAGTAAAAAAAAAAAAATACTAAAATGGTAAAATCTTCAGATCAATCTGCCTCGATTCATGTGGCCCAGAACCCTAATCAGTAATCAGTCCCCCCGTCCCTCTCTCGCCGCCCCCCCGTAGCCACTCCAGCCAATCCCTCCACCAAACCACCACACCACCGCCTCCACTCCTCCGGACCTCCACCGCTCCACACTTAATCACAATCAGTCCCCCCCCCCCCCCCCCCCCCCCCCCGCGTTCCTAGATCGTTCAAACAGGTACCGGGATTTGTTGTTGGTGACTCCCAACCCAATAACAACTCGATTCAATGGGAAGGAGCTCGCTTTTCTGGCAACGAGGCCCGGTCCGAGTTTGAAGGTGATCGAGATTTGGTTTGCAGCATTTTGATTCTCAAGGTTCGAAAGTTTAAACCTTTTGGTTGTAAATTCGGTGTTAGTGATGTACAACAGATATATATTAACTTGGGGTTTTGATTTCTGAAGAGCATTCTGTCACGATTAAGGTTAATGGTCGTGGGGTTTGTGTGGTTGAATTAAAGTTTAAGGTTTGGTTTCTTTTATATGGAATTTGTGTGTTTGATTGATTCATCGACAATCTGATAGTTTTGGGTTTAAGATTTGAAGTAAAGTTGTTTGTATGAATTGGGTAGCTAGTATAGAGAGGTATTGCGGCCTCTATTTTCCTAGCTACTATTGGCATTATGCATGAAAATAGCCACTTCATACCAAATTTCTTAATCGGATATGGTGTGAGTGTTCATTTCTTAATGTTGGGCTAAGGTTTGGATTTTTGAAGTTACAGGCTGTGATAAAACATTTTGGTGAGACTGGTTATGAAAGCTCAGATGTAATGGTGATAGATGAGGTTGAGATGCAGAGGCATCAACAGCTTGAGAAACTGTATAGGTCTACTCGTGCAGGAAAGGTATACATGAAGCAGAGACACAGATAATGGCATTCCCTCTTTTATCTCTCCATTGATATTTGTCTTGTGGTTACTCACTGCAAGATGTGAACAGGCGGTTGAAGTTTCCAGAAGGCAAGCACGAGTAACAGAAATCCCAAATCCAGAAAATGCTGGAAAGCTGCATGCAACAGAAGCAAAGATGAAAGAAATAAAAGCAAACATGGCAGTTCTGGGTATAGAAGCTTCAGCTGCTTTGGCTGCTGTGGAAGCACAGCAGTAAAGACTAACTTTTCAGAGGCTTGTTGCACTGGTATGAATATGAATTTCAAAACATAATTTTCTATGTAAGGGATTAAAATGGTTATGCACTTTCATACAAGTATTAAGCTTAGTTTTGTTAAGGTTGAAGGAGAAAAGAATTATCATCTGAGAGTGGCTGTCATTCTCGGTGAGGTTGAAGCTGAGGTTAGTTCCATTCTTAAAAGTCTTCAGGAGAAAACTGTTTCCATCTAAACAATAATGTGTGACTGTCAATTATGTACATTACAGCTTAAAAGTGTACATTACAGCTTAAAGGTCATCTTAAAAGTCTTAATTAGTGCATGTTCGGTAGGGAGGACTAATAAGGACCTCCTTATTTTTTAAGGCTCCCTTACCTTAAGTTCCCTTACCTTAAGTTTCAATAACTTTGTCCCATGTTTGGTGTTGCCTTACCTTAAAGTTTCACATACTTGTAGCAATTTCTTCCATAAAAGATTTTAATGATTCATTCATAAACACATACAATTAAATGAGTTGAAACACATGCATTGACTATTAAGCAAGGGAAGAGTGGAACTTACTTAACAACTGAATAGGAAGGTGTTTCCGCACAAAACCGTAGGCCTGGTGGAAACTGATGAATCTAGATGTGATCTCCTCCTGCGAACCTGCTAACTAAGGGGAATACCGGGCGGGCCGGTCTTCTCCTCTCCGATGCCTAAGTTAGTACCATTGGACTGAATAGATAACTTAAGCAAGAATGATAAGCAGTTGGAGAGATCAGTTACCTATTAAAGAGGGTAGTTGAGGCCCTTATATAGGTGGTCGAGCGTGAGGTCTAGTCTTACTCTTCGATGTGGGACTGGTTTTGTTCTGTTCGTACACAAAAGGACAGCTCCGGTGGCCTGTTCGGCAGGCTGGCGTCCCCGGTCCCCGGGCCCCTGGTCACAAGGTAGACTGCTGGACCTCGGGTCCGGGTGCTGGTGATCCTACTCCGGGCCTCAGTCCGGCCCTAGACTGATGGCTGCAGGTCTGTGGGCCTATGAAGCCCCTCTGTGGCTACTGTCAACAAGTCCCCTAAGTTCCCGGTCAAGTGCAATCTTGAATGGGGACTTAATATGTCTCGCTCCTGTCCCGCAGACCCGCATGGTTACCGACCCAACGGTGCCCAGTCCCCCAAGTCCGCATTGAAGATTGGGCGTGACCGGGCGTTCGGGCAGAGAAGGCGTGGTGATGTGAGTACCTATTAATGATGACGTGTGACAGTTATGAGTATGTTTGCAATACTAATGGTATTGTGCTCAAGTGCTATCGTGCCATGAGTATGGAACGGGGTGAAATCCGGACGAGTGCATGAGATGATGATGTGGCGTTGAAGTCCGCCATGCAATGAATATGGTGCGGGTTGAAACCCGGATGAGTGCATGGGATGATGATGTGGCGTTGAAATCCGCCATGCAATGAATATGGTACGGGTTGAAACCCGGACGAGTGCATGGGATGATGATATGAGGACTCGGCCGGTGGACTGCCATGTCGGAACGAGTCCCCCAAGTTCCCAAGGTAAAATTGCTGCCAAAGGTGGGGCAGGCCGGGGAGTAGCCCGGTGGTTCGGCCCAGCTTGTGTTGGAATAAGCGTGGGGTAATGTACAGGGTTGCTCGCCTGCGGGGAGGCCTGTTGGAGCATGGAATAAGCCAACAGGTATCCCGGTGGGGTGTTGCGGCCACGTTGAAGCACCGGTTAATACCTGCTAGTTCTTCTCAGCTTGTGTTGGAATAAGCGTGAGGTAATGTGCAGAGTTTCTAGCCTGCGGGGAGACTTGTTCTGTGTTAGAGAAACAATTTGCCCCGTGGGGTGGCGTGGAGATAACAAGTCTCGCCATGGATCCCCATATTTATCACAGTTCAGTGTGATGCATGGTTTTTAGCCTGCTGGAAGAGTTTGCATGTGTTAGATGTAAACTCTCCCGGGTTTATAAAGCCCATGTGTTTGAAGCCTTGAGATGTTGCTGGCTTGTCCTTGCCCGCAAGGGCGAAGGAGAGTGACTAAACCGGTGGAATGCCATGGAGCCGGTTGAATGGTAAATAATCGATGGAATGTCATGGAGCCGGTTGAATACTACATAACCGGTGGTGTGCCTTTCCTTGATTTGAGGTTGACTCTTGGGGAAGTGGGGGGGCTTGACGCCTCGGTTCCCTCCCCTGTCTCCTTTAACTGCCGCTTGAAGGCGGGACAAGTGGCTGACATGCATTTAAGGAGGAAGCCCATCGGTCCAATCAGTTATGATGGCGTGGGAAGGTTATCGATGCTGGGACACGTGTCAGTAGGAAGCGATCTGAGATGGAGGGCCTGGATTCGCAGGCGTTTAACTTGCCCCGATTGAGTATTTTAGGGGGATTACAGGGGTGCCTAAGGCATCAGACCCGTCTATAAAAAGGGCCTCCTTTGTCTTCATTATTTTTGTTTTTGCTTTTGGCTCAGAGAGAAGAAGAGAAGGTTGGAGAGGAATCCGGCGAAAGTTCTGTGGAGGTACCTCGCGCTATCCGTGCTTCAAGCGTTCTGGTTCTTGCCTACCATTGCTCGGTGTTTTCGTAGGACTAACTTTCCTCGGTTGTGCATAGTAATCGGTAAGTCTCGCCTTCTTTGCTTCGTGTATTTTCTTTTTGGTTGGTGTTTTGTGGCGGGGGGAGGGGAGCTCTGCCGCCGACTGTGAGTTGTTTTGAGCGGGGCATCTGCAGCAAACTTGGGGAGCAGCCGCAGAGGGCGCTGTTCTAGCTTGTTGCTGACCAGCGGTGGGGTTTTGTTTTCCTCCCCTAGGTTAAATGGCTTCTGCGAGCTATGATGGGGCTTCCGAACCGGCCGACAGGCATCCTGCGGTGGACGGTGAGGAGAGGTTGGAGGATTGGCTTGGTTCGGATTCCTCGGAGTCCGAAGCCGCTGCCCGCTCCCGGGACGAGGTCTCGTCTTCCGGGTCTTTGGGGTGTGAGGGTATCCCACACAGGTGCGCTTTCCTTGTACTCCGCCCGTGAGTTACACTATCGGGAGTGGGAAAGAGGCTATAGCGTGCGATGAACCGGAGGGTACTATGAGCCCTGCAGAGATTGCCACCTTCCGGGAGATGTGGAATATCCCTGATGAGGTGAAGTTACGGCTGCTGAATCCCGGAGAATCGGCTTGTAACCCGGAGGCGGGTTGGCTTGCTGTTCACTGAGACCAATTTCATCACGGGTTCTCCCTCCCGCTGCCAGACTTCGTGCAGTACATGCTTAGCGCTCTGCATGTGTCTCCCGCGCAGCTTCCTGGGAACCAGTAGAGGCAGCTGCTGAGCCTTAGTTGTCTGTACGAGCTGTCCGAGATGAGCATGCCAACGGTGAACGAGTTCCGGGCATTGTACAGACTGTCCTTCTTGAAGAAGAAAATGTGTCGGGGTTGTCTGACTTTTAGCGCCCGACACTTTCAGCCTATCATCACCCACCTGCCTTCCTGGGTGGACAATAACTGGAGGAAGAAGGTGGTGATGGCGGGTGGGAAGTGGCAGAAAAGGAGAAGGATGTACCGGGTTCCTGGTGCCTTCCAGCCCCTTGGTGACCAATCGTTCGTACTGTCCGAGTTGGAGCGGGATAGGATTATGACGATACTCGGGTGCTGGGACGATCTTGAGTGAAGCTCCTACAACTTCATACAGTGGGAGGTGTTGGAGTACTGCTGTCTTGGGCGGGATCCCGTTGCGTAGCAGGGTTTTAGTAGTGACGTTCCTGCTGACCGAGTTGATACTAACCCTTTGTTTGTTCTGCAGGTGCATCTTCCCGAACGGTCGTCAAGCCCGGAAACACACTATCCATGGACGGTGAAGACCTTGTCTCGAGGTTGAAGGAGAAAGGGGAGGCCGTTTCACGGACCTCGGTGGATGAGGAGTCTGGCCGGCTTACCGTTCATGCCGAACCGATGGCCTTGGATGTTGCAGACAATGCCTATACCCCGCTGCGTCCAAGGCGGGACCCGAAAAGGGCAAGACCACCGGGGGGCCACTAAAGATTCCTGGTGGGACGAATAGGATTCCGTACCGACCGGGATCGGTCCTGCTTGTCACCAGGGTCTCTCGGATAGGCGCACAATCTTCTTCACTGGTCGACCTGGGTGAGAAGAGGCGGAGGATCATGGACGTCCCTCCCTCCGCGCTGGTGGCGCTGCCTGGCCGGTCGTCTGGTGAGAACTTGGCGAAACAGCTCAAGTTGGCCAGCGGTGTGACGAGTTCCGCTGGGGACAAGGCCGCTGTTGCCTCAAATTCTGCCGGTCAGCAGAGTAACCCCGCTCCTGCGGAGGAACAGAGGGGAGGTCCGGAGAGTCCCTTCGTCCGGAATCTGGCGGCAGATGTGGCTGGCCTTGGTCTGGATAAGCCTGGGGCCGCTGGAGCCTTGTCGGGGGAGAACCGCCAGAAGAGCAAGGAGTCGGTCCTCTGGGTAAGAATTGCTTGGTGCCACGACACCGCTCATAACTTCTGCCGGGTTTCGCTATTTTGTTGCTTGTCTAATCGGCTCCCTTTTGTTCTGTAGCTATTGTACAATATGTACCAGCCGGACCCGAGTGACGAGCTGTCAGAGTTGAAGAGGCAGGTGGCCGCTCTGACAGGAGCCCGTGAGCGCCTGGAAGCTGAGAAGTCCAGGCTTGAACGGGAGAAGGTCAGGCTGGAGGAGAGGTCCAAGAAACAGGTGGCCAAGCTAGAAGGCCAGGTCTGGAGCCTCGAGGAGGAGAATGAGTGGGCTGAGGAGGAGAGGTCCGAGCTGGAGGCCAGAGTGGATGAGCTCCAGGTGGGAGCTGCTGTTGTGCGTACCGCCCCTGCCGCTGTGGCTGGAGAAGAGGACCCAAAGCTTTTCCAGGGGGTTATCCAGAAATATCACGATAGTGATCAGTTTCTTGAGCTCCTGGAAAAGGCTAGGGAGTCGGGTATCGCCGATGCCTACGTGGAGTGGGAAGAGAAGGGGTACCTGGATACCTCGCGAATGCCGAAGGCGGGGGCCGATGACAATGATGATGGGCAGCTGGCAGAAGAGGAGCAGCCAGAAGGGGAAGGCGAGCTTCGACCATCTGAACCTGTTAGAGAGGATGCAGTGGCTCCATCTGAGGAAGCTGGTGGACAGGTTGGGCCCGCTGAGGAGGGAGACGCGGCTCCTTAAGATTTTGTTTGCTCTCTCTTTTTTGTAAATCTGTTGGAACGGTTTTTTTTGTATTATACCCTTTGGATATACATTTTTGCACCGGTGGAATTCCTTGGATTTCTCTCAAAATAGTTGGCATACATATCTTATAATGTTACGTTGGTTGAACCGTTGATATGCCAAACTAACTGCTTGAAATTTCTAGCACCTAACCCTTTACTGGGTCCGGGCGTGCTTACCAGACTTGGCTCTGCTCCCGGTCGGGATCTGCTCTCCTTTCCCCTATATACCGCTGAAGCTGACCGCTGTTAACCAAACCCTCCACCGCTGTCTTGAGGGCGAAGCAATTGTTCGTCCGGTGGGTAGCTTCATCGTGGTAGGAGCAATACTTGCCTGTTCGCACCTGGGTGAGTTTCCCTTTTGGGTACTTGCTCCTCGGCGGTGGGGGAATGATGTTCCCGTTCTCGTCCAAGATGTCCTCGTATGAAGAGGTTAGAGTGGTGAAGACCTCTTGACGTTCTGCTGGCATGATCGCTAGGGGGCGTTCTTGCCGGTACTACGCCGGCTTATGCTCGCCCTAGGGTTTGTCATGATAGGGCTTCTGCTACTGTTGGTTCCTCCAATTTCTGCCGGGTTTTCTTGGTTGGGCGCCTCGGTTCTCGCTCTGCTGGCTGGCCTTGTTTTCTCGGCCGGCCGGGGGGTGCTGCTCCCGCTTTCTCTTCAATAGGTGATGCCTATACGTTTCATGATCCGCCTGAGCATGCCTGATGGCCATCGCCATTAGCTCGTCATACCCCTGCGGGAGTTCCACCCGTACGGCGTAGGAAAATTTTCCTGGTTGAAGCCCCTGTTTGAACGCTATCTTGGCGATGCCCTTGTCGAGGTTCCGAACCCCGACCGTCGTCGTTTGCCAGCGGTTGACAAACTTCTTTAGCTCCTCGCCATGTGCCTGTCTGTAGTTGAAGAGGATGGTCGATGTCCGGGCTCCTTCGACCCGGAGGATGAAGCGGCCTACGAACCGGTCGGCCAATTGCTCAAACGCCTTGATGGAGTTTGCCGGGAGCTCATAGAACCAGCTGAGCGCCTCTCCAGACAGGGTTTCCTGGAATATGTTGCAGCACACTGCATCGGAATAGCCCTTGGTGCACGTTTG
The DNA here is from genome assembly GCA_963682095.1 of Potentilla sterilis. Taxonomy (NCBI): domain Eukaryota; kingdom Viridiplantae; phylum Streptophyta; class Magnoliopsida; order Rosales; family Rosaceae; genus Potentilla; species Potentilla sterilis. Next base: position 44,600,259 of record OY821758.1, read on the forward strand.
GGACCGAAAACTATCTAAATGTTGGTATAGGCAGTCGGATCCTGAGTATGTGAGCTTTAGGGATTTCTGGTTACCAGACCTCCCTGATTCTAGAACCCAGTGCGAAAAGGGGCCCATGCGTTCGTTGAATTGCGCACCTTCCATTGGCCGCGCCGCCCTTCTCTCGTTGGCCTCCATTTTGGTCTTTAGATCCGACACAGAGTCAGTGAGTACCTGTAATGCCCGTGCGGTCGGGGTCACGACTTCATCCTCGAATGAAGTGTGCGACTGCGGGGGTCCCGGCGTGCTCATTGGCAAGACCGCGCCTCCCGGGGACTCTGCCCTCCTGGGGTCGCTAGACCTTCCTCCCGATGACTGTCCCCCCCCCCCCCCCCCCCCCAAGGCGCTGAGGTTGGCCTGGCGCGGGTGTACGTGCCCTTGCCATGGCGGCGTTGCGCTACTGTCCTGTCCTCTTTCCAGGGCAGCCACCAGGGCAGCGTTTACCGCCTCCATTTTCTTATACCGAGGATTGGATTTTGCTCTATCTCGGTCGCTCTCCGCGCGTAGGCGATCGACTTCTGCCCTCATCGCCTGTATCTCCCCCGCCATATCGTGCCGGTCGGGGCTGTACGCGGTGTCCCGGTCGCTGTCACCGAGCAGACTCTCCTCTTTGTCTCTCGGATCGTCCGAGAATGTCAGCGAAAAGCCCCGGTGCATTGTTTGGTGGCCTACCACCGGGCCTTTTTCGCGCGTGCTATCGTTGCATGCCCCCGGCGTGCCGCTTGGCCCCCCATAGCTGCCGTCGGCCTGGTTGCCCTGGTCGCTGTGCTGCTCTCGTACAACGACTTGGGTGGAGATGAGCACTTGCTCTGGTGCGACCCGCTGATCCTCCGTTGTATTTCTTTCCTGCCCCGCTTCTGAGCTTTCTGCCATTTGGTGATGCCCACGTGACTTTTATACAGCTTCCCACAGACGGCGCCAATTGTTTCTGCACAAACCCGTAGGCCTGGTGGAAACTGATGAATCTAGATGTGATCTCCTCCTGCGAACTTGCTAACTAAGGGGAATACCGGGCGGGCCGGTCTTCTCCTCTCTGATGCCTAAGTTAGTACCGTTGGACTGAATAGATAAATTAAGCAAGAATGATAAGCAGTTGGAGAGATCAGTTACCAATTAAAGAGGGTAGTTGGGGCCCTTATATAGGTGGTCGAGCGTGAGGTCTGGTCTTACTCTTCGATGTGGGACTGGTTTTCTTCTGTTCGTACACAAAAGGACAGCCCTGGTGGCCTGTTCGGCAGGCTGGCGTCCCTGGTCTCCGGGCCCCTGGTCACAAGGTAGACTGCTGGGCCTCGGGTCCGGGTGCTGGTGATCCTGCTTCAGGCCTCAGTCCGGCCCCAGATGTGCTGGTTGCGGGTCTGTGGGCCTATGTAGCCCCTTTGTGGCTACTGTCAACAGAAGGATTGTCCTGAGTTCTTACATAAGTACTTACATTCCAATTACAGTAGTGCCTATCACATACACAAGTCCACACACTACCAGAAAAAAGACTATTACCGACGAAAAAAAAAAAAACGGCCGACGACATACTTTTTTCGTCGGCTATTCCCAAGAATGGCCGACGATTTTTTATTTCGTCGCTAAAAATAAAAAATCGTCGGCTATTCCCCAAGAATGGCCGACGATTTTTTCTTTCGTCACTAAAAAATATTTTTCGTCGGCTATACCCCTAGAATGACCGACGATTTGGATTTTCGTCGGCCTTTCTCTTAAAGTATAGCCGACGAAAACTTTAGAAAGTTTTGCCGACGAAATTGGAATTTTCGTCGGCTATAAGTCTTTATATTTTCAGATCTGGACAGAAGCTGCTCATTTAAAAAAAAAACGAAAAAAAACGGGAGAAAGAGTGAAAAATCTGTGGGTATTGTTGAAATCCGTCCTCTCTTACATTGTGGAGCTATATATAGGTATATGTGTATATATGTTGATTTTGAGTTTTAGTTGAGTTGATTTTGAGTTTTAGTGATTTTGATATAGTAAGTGATTTTTTGTTTTGTTGTTGTTTTAGTGTTAGAATGTATGTATATATGTTGATTTTGAGTTGTAGTTGAGTTGTTAGAGTTTAATTATATGTTTTAATTTGATGTTATTTTAATTAGTGTTAAAATATATATATATATATATATAAATATAAATATGTTAATTAATGGTTGTTGATAGTGTAATGAACTTAAATAATGGTTGTTAATTAATGGTATATATATATATATATATATATATATATATATGAGTTGATGTTGGTAATAATATATATTGTAATATATATGTGTTAATTAATTTCTTATTAATTAAAGTTATACATATATATTATTATCAGGCTATATATGGATCGAGATAAGAGTTGGATTTCGCTTCCAAGGCATGACCGACGATACACTACAGGAGTTGTGGATTTTTTACAGTTCGTCGAGGAAAATGCATACGGGAATGAATACCATTATTGCCCGTGCAAGAAATGTAAGTGTCGCAGTGATATGTGTCGATTTCCGATTAGGACAGTATGGGAGCACCTAAAGAGTAATGGGTTTTGGCCGAAGTACAAACGTTGGATATATCACGGTGAGCCATCATTAGATGGATCGCATGATCATGGGCAATTTTTTGAGGCGGGCAGTAGTAGTACATCCAACGATCCAACAATGGCATTCGTCAACGACGTGTTTCCTTTTGAAAGCGGTGTACGTGGGGAACAATATATGCATGACCCGGTACAGCCGTTCCCACAAGTTGTCAACACTGCTGCCTTTGACAAGTACAACAAACTGATTGCATTGCAACAGACCCATGTGTCTTCAAGTTCTGAGAAGACAGTTCTTCAAAGTGTGATGGAGGTAATGAGGATTAAAGTCGAGACAAAATCGAGCATCAGGCAAGTAGATGAATATCTACAGTACACTTCTTCGTTGTTGGAGGAGGGTCATCGTAATCCTACCAATCACCGTAAGGTCCGAAGTATCCTCAAAGATCTAGGGCTTTCCTACATTAAGATCCTTGCATGTGCATTTGATTGCGTTCTCTTCTGGGGTAAAGATGCAGAAGGGAATGACCTTGCTAGCCTTGATGCATGTCCGATATGTCAGTCTGACTGATATAAGTTGACGGGAGCAGGCAATAGGAAACCTGTGAAAGTGCTTCGGTATTTTCCGTTGAGAGATAGGCTTGAGCGGTTGTACATGTCAGAAACCACCGCAAAAGCTATGAGATGGCACGGTGAGCGGGACGCGGGAGACGCAGATATCATGACACACATCTCTGACGGAGCGGCTTGGAAGCATATAAACAATGAGTTTCCTCATTTGCGTCAGATGTAAGAAACGTCAGGCTCGGGCTCTCAACCGACAGGTTCAACCCTTTCGGCACCATGAGTCTTTCATATAGTATATGGCCGGTGGTTTTGGTACCTTACAACCTTCCTCAGTGGATGTGCATGAAGAAAGAATATAATATGCTGACGTTGTTGATTCCGGGGCCTGGTTACCCAGGGAAATGTCTCGATGTGTATATGAGACCATTGATTGAAGAGCTTAAGGTATTGTGGGACGTTGGTCATCCCACTTTTGACAAGTACAAGAAGGAGACGTTCCAGATGCATGCCATGGTTATTAGTACCATCAGTGATTTTCCTGCTTATGGGATGTTGTCGGGCAGCGTTGTTAGGGGATACAAGGCTTGTCCAGAGTGCCTCAGCGATTATGGGAGCACCCCTCATTGCAACAAGATATGGAGAATGGGTCATCGTGTGTTCCTTCCGGCGGATCACCACTGGCGTTACGAGTCCGCCGCATTTGATGGAACCGAAGAACACGGTGGTCCTCCCAGAAGATGGACGGGAAGAGAAATTTTAGCAGTGCTTAATGAGTACGATTTTGGGCCCCTCAGCAATCATCCCGATATTGTACGTAGCAGAAATACCTGAAAGACCTGAGGAGTACAAATTCTGGACACATAAGAGCATATTGTGGGAACTCCCGTACTGGTGTGAGTTGCTGATCCGTCACTTCCTAGACGTTATGCACATAGAAAAAAATGTTTCTGAAAGTGTGGTGGGCACAACGCTGAACTTGGAGGGGAAGACGAAAGACGGTTCTAAGGCTCGCACTGATCTGCAAAACATGAATATCATAAAACAACAATGGTTGAAACAAGGGAAGAGAAAAATGCCTCAAGCTCCTTACACCGTCAAGCCTGAGCATAAATCAGAAATTTTCCATTGGATAAGTCGGGCCAAGTGTCCTTCAGGCTTTGCTGGAAATATAGCCAAGTGTGTGAACAGACAATTCAACAATCTTTACGGGTTGAAAAGTCATGACAATCATATCCTGCTACAACGTCTCTTCCCTGTTTTCATTCGACCGTTCATTCCCCGTCACGTTGTGGAGCCGTTAGTAGCGTTGGCAAGATTTTTCCAGAAGGTATGCACACGGAAAGTGAGAAAATCTGACCTCCGGGAAATGCAACAAGACATCGTTCATATCATGTGTAAATTTGAGATGATATTTCCTCCAAATTTTTTCGACATCATGCCTCACTTCATGATCCATCTTCCTCGGCAGTTGTTGCTTACCGGTCCTGTGCACTTCACTTGGATGTATCCGATGGAAAGGTACGTATTTTACACCTTATATTAATTTCCTCATCAATATATGTGATATAGTATTAATGTATTATCATAACACTTTAAAAATTTGATTTATAGGCAACTTGGACAATACGGTGATTTTGTCCAAAACAGATCCGCACCTAAAGGATGTATAGCTGAAGCATATATTGCGCACGAGTGCGTCACCTACATGAAGCTGTATTTAGGAGCGTTACAGGAAAGCATACCGGAAGATGTGCCTTCACAGTTCAATCTTTCCATACTCTCCGACGATATTGTACTCGATGGAAACATGCCAGTTTCCTACAAGTTCAAAGATTATGAGGTAGCCATTGCACATTGGTGGGTACTAATCAACTGTCCAGAAGTTCAGTTTTGGAAGAACATGCATCTAAACTGTGACCAAGTAGGAGGTGATCTCGATTACCACAACCGGACATTCGCAGAGTATTTCGGCCGCTGGGTACGTAACTTTAACACTATTCTATACGTGTTTATATATTATTGTGTATAATTATTCATATTTATAGTTGATTCTGATGGTTGCAGATGGACCTTATTAAAAATGATAATCACCCAAATTGGTCGCACGAACTCAGACTTCTAGCGATGAGGCCGGTCTATTCAAAAGTTTATGCGACGTGCAAGGTGAATGGTGTGTTATTTCGATGTGAAGAGAGAGACCTCAGACTGAAAACACAAAATTCAGGGGTTATGGCACATGGTGGGGATGATGGAGTTGACTATTATGGTGTTCTCCATTCAGTTGTGGAACTGCATTATGGGGAAGGCATGAAAGTGCACCTTTTCAAGTGTAGATGGTTTGACACACGGCCGCAGAGCATGAAAACCAATCAATACGGCATAACTTCTGTGAACACTAGTACATCATGGTATGAGGACGACCCGTTCGTTTTAGCCACATGGGTGAAACAAGTGTTTTATCTTGATGATCTCGCCAAGGGGGACCCGTGGAAAGTAGTCAACACTATCCACCATCGCAACATTTACCGGGCGTCTACACTTGGAGTGGCTGAAGAGAACGAGGAAGGTGGCACCGCGTATCAAGAGCCCAACTCAAACGGTATTCCTGACTCCTCTTTTATTCACCTAGACACGCCGGTGCGAATTCGACGTGAAGAGCCACTGCTTGTTGATGTTGATCCAAATGAAGAAACTAACGAGGACTCTAGTGGTGAGGAAAGACAAAGATTACCCCTATCGAGCAATTCAGAAACCGAAGAAGACTCATCCGATGATTCCGATTACAATCCGACGGATTAAGTAATTTAGATGATGTAATCCTTTCATTTGTAATCCACTCGATCATTTCTAATGAACGGGCGTGGGGATGAGCCTCCCAGCTAGGCTGGGTTCCAAACCCCTTAAAAAAAAAATTTGAAATATGTTGACTGCTGGGTTTCTGTTTTTTTTATGTTCAATTTTGGTTATATATGAACATGACATATGGGTACGAGAGGTGTAACACAACTGATTTTTTTATTATTTTCACAGAATAGCCGACGAAAAATGCGTGATTTCGTCGGGCAAAACGATATTGAAAAATACATATTTTATTTTAGACATAAAACGACAAAAGAATAGCCGACGAGAACTAGGTTTGATTTCGTCGGCTATTCTTTAAAAAAAAAAAAACAGACCACCTTCCATTTTCTATCACTATCGACAACCCATTGCTTCATCCTTCAAATGCAATGTGTCGTGAAATAAGATATGACCGAAATAATGAAATACGTCTACGGTTGAAAAATGACAAGATTCCGACAAAATCTGTGTGCCGAATGTTGCGGTTAACTATTTTTTACTTCCGTTTTCCTATGGGTAGCCTCACGGTCGGTAAATATTTTGAGGAAAATTTTTATACGATTAGTTGCGTCTCATCGATTTGAAACTATTATCTGTTGAAGGTCAGGCAAAAAAACGTCATTTACACAGGCCAATTTCCATTTCTAAGCGTTTAAAGGGTTGACTCACCCGGTTGACCGTCCCGATCGAGCCTTTAACGTTGTCAGATGTAGTTGGATTTTTTTCCATACATGTATTTAATCTTAACGGTGATATCTGACGGTTGGAATAGATTTTCCAAAGTTTTAGATTCAAAATCGGAACATATGCACTAATGTTCCTTAACTTGCTTACTAAGTGTTTAAGTGAATGTATAGTTTCAAATAGTTACTATACGTACACTCTTCAAATGCAAATGTGTCGTGAAATAAGATATGACCGAAATAATGAAATACGTCTACGGTTGAAAAATGACAAGATTCCGACAAAATTTGCTTGCCGAATGTTGCGGTTAACTGTTTTTTACTTCCGTTTTCCTATGGGTAGCCTCATGGTCGGTAAATATTTTGAGGAAAATTTTTATACGATTAGTTGCGTCTCATCGATTTGAAACTATTATCTGTTGAAGGTCAGGCCAAAAAAAGTCATTTACACAGGCCAATTTCCGTTTTAAAGCGTTTAGAGGTTTGACTTCGTTGTTTGACCAAAGGTTTAGCCGACAAAATATTTGATTTCGTCGGCTAAACTCTTGCGATCCGCTTATTGTCCGCCGTTGGATGGCTCAGATCCAACGGCTGCTGATTGTCCAAAGTATAGCCGACGAAATATTAAAATTCGTCGGCTAAACTTTTGCGATCCGCGCCTTTTGATTGTCCGCCGTTGGATGTGGGAGATCGGACGGCTGCTGAGCGCCTAAAGTATAGCCGACGACATTCAAAGAATAGCCGACGACATTCAAAGTATAGCCGACGATATTAAAGATTTCGTCGGCTATAGTAAAGAATAGCCGACGAAATCTTTTTTAATCGTCGGCTATTCTATCGGGTATAAGTTTGAAACTGCCGAACCCTAGCCTCCGTTTTCTGCATTTTTATGCTTTCTCCTCCGCAGCGCCTGAGACAGATCCGCACCGCCGCTCTCCTCCTCCTCCTCCCTCCTCTAATCCGATCCGGTTATTTTTTTTTTTCAATTTAATTTAATTTAATAAATTGTTATATATTTAATTTTAATAATATAAATTGTTATATATTTGTTATATATTTTATTTTAATTATAAATTGTTATATAATAAATTGTTATATATTTGTTATATATTTAATTTTAATTATATAAATTGTTATATATTTGTTATATATTTGTTAATAAATTTAATTGTTATATATTTGTTATAATTTAGGTATATAAATTGTTATATATTTAATTTTAATTATATAAATTGTTAAATTAATTATATATATAAATTGGTAGTCTAATTATATATATATATGTTAATAAAGAAATATAGTTATATTTGTATATAAATAGTTATATTTAGGTTAATGGTTAGTATTATTTAAAATTAGTTAAAATTTAAATATTAATTTGTTAGTATGTTTTGAAATATGTTAGTATTATTGGTTATTATATTAATTAGAATTTGTTATTTAATGTAATATAATTTAATATTAATTAATGTATTAATGCCACGAGTGCTGCAGATGGCCGATGCATTCAGACAGTTCTTCGGAGGCCGTCGTTCCAGATCGAGAGGTTCTGGAAGTTCCGCCGGTTCCGCAGACTCCGACAGGACCCTTAGCCAGCCTGAGAGGACCACCAGCCAGCCGCGGAGGACTGTGGATTCCTCCCAGCCGCGGAGGACTGTGGATTCATCCCAGCCGCGGAGGAGTATGAGTTCTCGGCACCAGACCCTTCTCCAGGCGGGGCGGCCGTCGAGCCAGATGCTCCGAGGTTCAGTCGGCAGCTATTTCAGGACGAGATAGCTGCAGACGTTCCTCAGGTTCGTATGCCTGAGGTTCATGGGGAGCCGATGACGAGTCCGACGACGTCTGCTAGTGACTCGACTGACAGTCCTACTCTCCCAAACCAGCTGTACCTCCCGTACAACATTCCTGCGATACCGGAGGTCGACTATCGTGGTGTGCCCATATGGCCTGATATGCCTCAGTACGTGAGTGCTGCGGAGGCATACCAGCATCAGCCATTTGAGAACCCTGACCTCCTGATTTCGGCGAGGAGAAAATGAAAGTCGACAGATGGGTCATCAAGTTCAGGTAACATTCGATTTTATTAATTAAATGTTTTATTAAAATTAACGCACTAATATTTAATTTTATTAACCAATCGTCGTTTATGTGATAGGGACAGCCGCTAGCAATTCAACAAGGAACACGAGAGGTGTCATATGTTTTGACACGCTCAGGAGAACTGTTGATCTGAGGGGGAGGATCCAGATCAACGAACCTCCTAATCAGGAGGTTCAGGGGAAGAAAAAACGCGACTACTCGGGTTGCGTGGGGGCACTGATTAGGGACAGAGTCCCTATGTTGTGGACCCGGTGGGCTGATGTGCCCGAAGAGATAAAGAGGGAGGTGAACAACGCCGCGTCGGTGAGTAATTTAAAAAATTTAATTTATTTATCGTAATATTTAATAATTTTCGGTATTATTACAATTGTAAAACTAATAAAATATTATTTTTCAGACATTCTTCGAGATTGCCGAACACAAGCGGGATTGGGCGGACTCCGTGCAGAACTCGAGGTACGTTGGGAATTCCTCATCTTATAATTTGAAATATTTTATGATATTAATCATATTTCTAATGCACTTTTGTTTTTTTCGTAGGTTCAAAGAGTGGAAGAACGAGCTCCGTTCCCACGATAACGAATACGACAACCTTGGTCGTATGGGTACTCCCAGGGAGTTCATGTTCAGGGAGTACGAGTGGCGTTGGTTGAAGACAGTAGACTTCAACAACCCAGTTATGCAGGTAAATACTAAACTTCACTACAAATGTTTATTTTGTTAAAATTTTAATTATTAGTTTAATTATTTTATAATTATTACACTAATATTTTTTGATGCATTTTTCTAACATTTTATTATTTGTTTGAAGCAACGTTCTCGGATAAACTCTGAGAACTGCCGCCGGAACACAACCCCCCATCATGCTGGTTCTAGGCCGTTTGCACAATATCAGGAGGAAGCGCTTAGAGATCATCCTGATAGCAACCCGTACGTGGAGACGTTCAAGATCGCTTATCCACAAGGGACAGAACAGCTCGTAAGTCGTTCATTACGATATTAAAATTTTAATTATTAATTTTACTTAATTATATATTTGTTAGAATATTAATTTTTTTTTTCCCGTCCAATTAGGAGAGGGTGAACCGGGCCGAAGAAGAGGTGTTCCAGCAAGTAATTCGGGAGACACAACCGAACATTTCAGAGGCAGATCTGGAAGAAGCCCTGCGCCAGGTCGACCGGTCCAATGTCCAAACGGCAGCGAGGATGTTCGACGCAGCCTTCCCAAACCGCTCAAACAACTACTACTGCCGGGATTTAGGAAGTTCTGGACTAGGACTCCTGAAGACCACTAAGGGAGGTCAAAAGAAGGGAGGCAGGGAGAGCCAACAGGTGAGGGGGGAAGTGCGGAGATTGGCAGAAGAAAATGCCAGGTTGGCGGCCGAGTTCCAGAGATCACAGGAGCAACACCGCAGAACACAGCAGTATTATTTAGATCTGTCCAGTTGGGGTGCTGAATGCGAGAGAATTCGGCAACACAACTACGCCGGCCAACAAAACTGGTGGTATGAGATGTTCGCCGCACAACAACAAAGCCTTGAACCCCCGCCCCCGTTTCAGCCGTTAGTTGAACCTCCAATGCCTCAACCTCCTGAGTTCGGTCAGCAGGATGACGAGCATGATGGAGAGCAGGATGCTGGGGATGACGTGGTGGACTTTAGTGGTTTAGGTGATGATTAGAGTTATATTTTATGTATATTGGAACGAATTAAATAATAAGTCATTTAGACGTGTTTCTTGTTGGTGCAAATGCATGGACTGTCTTTGTGATTTGCAGGTTACTTGGAATGGTAATTTAGAAAATAATTTAATTTTTTTTTCACCAAATGTAAGAATAGCCGACGATTTTGGCATTATTTCGTCGGCTATAAGCACTATAGCCGACGATTTTTACCATTATTCGTCGGCTATAAGTCTTATAGCCGACGAAAATTACCTTATTTCGTCGGCTATAACTAATTAATGCCTATTAAAATATTAATATATTTCGACGGAATAACCGACGAAACAGATGAAATCGTCGGCTATAGTTCAGAACAAATAGCCGACGAATTTCGTCGGCTATAGTTTACGATATCGTCGGCCATACTTGAAAATACCCGACGAATTTCGTCGGATATTTTACCAAGGTTTGGTCGACGAAATGATGTTTCGTCGGTAAAGTCATCGGCCATACTCGCATATAGCCGACGATTTCCTTTTTTTTGTCGGCCATTGGTATAGCCGACGGGGTTTTTCCGACGAATTATAGCCGACGAAAATTTCGTCGGCAGAAGGTATAGCCGACGAAATTTCGGCATAGTCGACGAAAATTTTTTCGTCGGCTATGCCCTCGGATCTGGTAGTGACAAGTAATAATCACCACACTCAAAAACTAAAATCATTTCACTGATGTTAAAAGTTCATGATAAAAAATCAGTGTTATTTTTGTGGCTTTATAACAATCGATCCACACCTCGTGCCTTGTGCATTTGACTCAAAAGATAGTGACTCACTTCTCCTACAACATTTCTAGACAGCTCCATGATCATTTTTCATAAACAAGGTTTGAACAAATACCTCTTTCACCTCATTATCCAATGACTTGAACATAGAGATGTGTTCTGGTTTTCCCAAGATGTGTTTTAATGTAGCAATCTGATAATGAGGGGAAAGACCCATTTCCTTTAGTTCTTTGGCAATGTCCGAGCGATCCTCATTACCTTTATGAATGGCCTCAGTTACCATTTGCATTATCTTCCTTGAATCTTCAAAAACTTTTGATAAAGCCACAATAAGCTTATCAGCATCATCAACCCTCTTCCTCTTCCTAGTACCTTCAGATTGGCTACACTCTTGATTTAGTGACGTAGGACTTACATTCTCATTCACCACATGTTCAAGATTAGCGTCATTGTTGCTCTGCACATCTGCCATGTCAACGGGCACTTCAGCACCTTTTCCATTGGCACGGTCCTTCCCAATTATCGCCGCAAGACGGTCATATATCGGGTAACTTTTGTTTCTCCAACCTTTGGCACTTTTGTTGTGCTACAACCAAAATGATACAAGAATATATTCAGTAAGAATTAGGTTCAGTCCAATTGAGATTTAAACACTTAAAAGAATGGAACAAAGATTAATACTTGAACATAAGTATCCCATGCATCATTGTTATCAACTTCAATGCATTTTTTGTTGTCATTCCATGCAAAACCACTTGTGTTTGACAAGTCATACACAATACTGTAGCTCTCTTTCCATTTCTTCAATTTTGATTCTATGTGTGGTGTTGCCTTGAGATTTGAATCAGGGCATAATCTTGACATAGCTTCCTCCATTTGAAGCAGTGTTCTAGATTTGAAAGTCCCATTTTCACATCGCATGCCACGAGCAACAAAGTCATCAAGGACATACAACATGGCATCTTCCTCAAATTTTGTCCATTTACGCCTAGTTGTTGTTGACCTTGCTTGTTGGAGATTTGTGTCACCACTTGCCATTACTACATAGTGGTGTAATAAAGGAAGCACAACTATACGCATGTAAAAAAAATCAAAAAGAATGTGAATTTCTGAGGTAGTAAACTGTAAATATGACTGCATATTTATGACATGCCCTACCAAATTATCAACAATCATCATCATGCAAACAGAATATATAAGCTATTCATGGTGAGGATCTTGCATGTACTGTGTTAAACAACAAATATGGTGTGAAGACAAGCTGAAAATACTCATTTTGTAGCAGTATCAAAGAAACAAGCTGAACTACACTATTTTTCCCACTATTGCTAACATATAATAGGTAAAAACGTGAAGATGGCATAATAAGATGGCATAATTGGATTTTAAGACCAATAAAAGACTAACTTATGCTCAAAACTAAGAGAACCAAAAGCTGGAAACTAATCAAATCTGGCCAAACAATATAGCCACAGTGAACTGGTAACATAACAAAGAGCTGGGAAACATTCAAGAAGACCATATAATAAGATTGATCAAATTGTAAACCCACTAACTCAATGGTTATTTTTCTTAATTAATGTAAACTCAATGGTTCCAATACATAAGCATGAGGTCTGGTTTAATACAATGATTTTAAAAGAAACTGAAATTGTAAAAGCTCTAAGTTTGGCCTCTTGCAGTCCTGCGTCTACATCAATCACCAAACATTTGGGAGGTCAGATCATCTCTCCATGCTGTCCATTCATCAGATGCTTCAACAGAGTCAAGCATATCATGATTTTCCACATTTGCTAACTCGTCAAACTCAAATACTGCATATTCCATTGGATCGATAGACATTTTCCTCCTAATAAAATTATGTAAAAGACAACACGCCGTAATTATACAACATTCTGTCTTAATGGGATAATATGAAGGACTCCTTAGAATAGCCCACCGACATTTTAGCAAACCAAAATAGTGCTCTATCACGTTTTGTGCTTTTGCATGTTTCATATTGAAATACTCTTCCTTATTGATAGGCATACACCCTTCTCTCCATTCTGATAAGTGGTAACATTTTCCTCTATAAGGTAGAAGAAATCCCTCACCATTCTAATAAATGATCGGTTATCCAATGCTCTTTGTTCATCTCTTCTCTGCCTTAACTTTAAGATCAATTATGCAAGGATTGTACAAGCAGACATGCTCTCTAAATGCCATAGTTCCAACAACAAAATCAACAACAGCTTTCTCCCATCCATATATGTAAGTTCAAAATAAAATAAACCAACTAAGATCAAATGAAGTATATTGAAAAATAAACCAGTACTCAAACAAGATGTACATTTCACCAAGAGTCTAGTTTACATAATAAGTTCCATTAGTCTCTATTCTAATTTGGAAGATATCATATCGAACAAACTGGACTTCACAAGGCAACTAAATATATGCAGTATATATACATCTTTCTCCAACAAAACCAGAATCTATACTGATCAAACAAGACTTAATCTAAAATTCTAGTCACCAAAAAGTGACTGCAGTCCTTTAAAAAAATAAAAAATGACTGCAATCATATCAGTATTTTATTGAAGACAACTAAAACAATTTCTTGACTATTTCATACAGAAGTACAAGAAATCTCCCTCACTGCGTCACAAAAATAAATCCCTCAAACGCATAGATTCTATAAAGCTTCAATCTTTCAATTAACACAAAACCCATCCTACTTATCAAAACATAAGCATGAGGTATGGTTTAATACAATGAATCAAAGAGATGCACCTGAGATCTGGAGAGAAAAGCTCGGGGCTACGTTGAGAGGAGGAGAACACGGGAGTCGAGGCTGTGCTGAGAGGAAGAGAAAAGTGAGATGCTGGAGGAGAAGAAAAAGGTTGGGTTGCTGCGTTAGGTTAGGTTTCTTAGATAAGGGAGAGAAAATGTTGTGCCTTATTTAGGGGGAGTTTAGAAGGTAGAAAAGGAAAACACGGGACTGCATAAGGCCATTAATTATAATACCTAACACCACCAAACATGGGATTGCCTCAGTTTGAGACCTTATTTAAGGCAGTACTTGTTAGTACTGGGTACCAAACATGCACTTAAAGTCTCATGTACATTACAGCTTTAAGGCCTGACTTAATGTTCGTTGTTAGTCTCATCAACAGGTTTATGTCTAAACCAACTGAATTACATTTTCAGGCAGCTAAAAGGGTGTTGAGATATTTGAAAGGGACTGTCAATTATGACATTCATTACAAGAGGGGAGGAAACAAAGAGCTCATTTCCTATACTGATAGTGACTATGCTGGAGACTTGGAGGATAAGAAGAGCACGTCTGAATATGTGTTCATGCTTAGTGGAGGAGCTGTTTCGTGGTCCTCAAAGAAGCAGCCTATTGTTACTCTTTCAACCACTGAAGCGGAATATGTGGCTGTAGCATCTTGTGCTTGTCAGGCGATTTGGATGCGAAGAATTTTAGAGAAGCTTGGGTATGTTCAAGATGGGAGTACTCCAATAATGTGTGATAACAGTTCCACTATCAAGCTTTCGAAGAATCCAGTTTTACATGGGCGCAGTAAACACATAGATGTGAAATTTTATTTTCTTCGTGATTTAACTCGGGATGGTGCAGTAGAATTGGTGCATTGTGGAACACATGAGCAGTTAGCAGACCTGCTTACTAAACCTTTGAAGTTGGAAACTTTTCAAAGGCTCTGTAAATCGTTGAGATCTTTGGCTCTTCTACTTTGTCGTTCTCTGTTTGATTAGGGGGCAGATTATTTAGTTGGTGACTTGAACTTGGTGGAGTTCTTAGTGCTATCTGGAAGAAGAAGAAGAGTTTAATTGTTTGATGGCTTTAATTGTTAGTTGGGTGTCCATTCCAAATCATGGGTGTAAAGACTATTTATGTTTATGTCTATTCTTTTTGTTCCTATTATCAGTTCTTTTTCTCATGCTTGTAATCAATGGTCTAAATGTCGCTTATCGTCATCGTATCGGTTTAGAAAAAAAGAGGATATATCGGAGATATATTGGAATATATCGGATTTTCTAATATTCAATTATATTTAATATAATTATGAATTTTATTACAAACAAGTACCAAATAAAAATACACAAATGGTTTCAAATAATAAAAAGAAGTGTCTAAATAAGGATTTGTTGGATTTGAGGCAGACATGCAGTGGTTTGGCTCACATATGAAGTTGGAGGTTTCGCCTGATGATGCTTTTGGCTTCCTTGATTAAGGTTTCAGCGTTCGAAGAAAATGATGTTTTTCCTTGATTTGAGGCGCATCGCGTCTCAATTTTAGGTTTAGACATTTTGTTCTTTCCTCGCAAAAGTAAAATGATGGCATTTTTATTTGAAATAAAATAAAAAAGGTCTGATATATCGGGTCAAAATCGGGTTGACCCGATATATCGGATTTTAACCATGAAATTAGAATTGACCGATAACTTGAAAGGATATGAAGAATATCGTATCGTTTTCTTAATATCCGGGATATATCGAGGATATTTAGAACATAGCTTGTAATATGGGTCGTGTTGTACAGTATATTCCAATAATTTTGTGAACATGTCTGGTCAAAAATACGTTTCTGTATCCATCGGAAAAAGAAAATATGTTTCTGTTGTGAGGGTGGATTTTAGTGTTATGAAAGTAACTGTGACTGTACGGTTAATCTATCGAATAAGTATAGTGTTCGTGGCGGATTTAGTATCCGGCGAACAGTCAACACGTGTGGTGGCGGACGTCGATGTCTGTCCTGTTGTTGTGTGTGCGAGCGTGCCAGTACCTTTGAGTTAGGTACGACTTTGATGCGGACGACCTCTGGCGAGCGTACCCTTCTGGCGAGCGTGTCTGTCGACTCCCAATTCCTGACTTCTTGATCAAACGACTGTTACGCGGGCGTTGACAAGTCCGGCGTAAGAGGTTCGAACAAGACCTAATAAAATAATATTAGGATTTCTTTCTCAACCTAATGCAGATCGAGTAATCTTACTTTGATCCTGAGACGCAAAGCAGAGCAATAATTCAAGACCGCGGGAAACGATCCTTTTCCAACCTAAGGTAGATTGGTCTGTGTTTTTGTTACCTGAGTAACGACTCGATGTGCTACGGCGTAGCGACTGACACTTGGTGCTTCAGCGAACACGAACACGAGGCGAACGAGCGACTCTGTACGTATGGCGGCGAGGTGCGGCTCTGTACGTATGGCGGCTGGATGCGACTGCGATGTGCGCATGTGCTGGAAGCAATAGGTCTTAGCGACTCTCGACACGAGTGCAAGGCACCTGTCAATAACCGTGCAGGGATACAGCGACTGGTGGCGGGCGTAAGGTTGCAGGGAAGTTGGACGGTGGTTGTTTGCAGTTTGTGGAGACTGTGCGCGTAAGATGCTCCGGAGAGGCTTTGCAAGGATTGCTATGAGCAAAAGTTTGTGTGTTTGTTTGATTGATCAGGGATCCTCTTTTCGTTGTGCATGAGCTCTTTATATAGAGGATGCCAAACCCTAATACTTGTGTATCAAGTAGCATAATGGATTCGGAGATCGATCAGGATTCAATTACCATAAACATACCAACCCCAATTCGGATTCCTAAGGGAACCCCAAATCCTTTCCAGAAAAGGAAAAGATTAAATGTGTATTTAGATTACTCTTTACTGAATAACCTCATGGGCCTCGACCCAAAGTTTTAGACAAATGTCCGTTTTGGCCCAAACATATAGGATCATGAAAATAACTTTGACTGTTGGAGAATTACATTATTTTAAGATTTAACTACCACATGTGGTTGAGTTGGTGAATAGTCTAGCTGTGGAACCCCTTATCTAGGTTCGAACCCCCATACTCTAACCGCACGTACGTGTCCTAACTTTATATGTTTACTAGTCATTTTACGGTTTGATTTTGATTTAAAATTTTACATTGAAATTGAGTTTTAAATGGGATAAAAAATTAACTTTTGATTTCATTTCTTATTTGAGAAAACTTGTTCATAAAAGCTGTAGAGGGCATTAAATAGAGTTCATGAACATGTGGTACGCTTAAATCGAAGTTCGTATGAAAAGTTATGATAATATATGTGAAAGTTACCACTTCGAGAAGTTTCCATGGTTAAAATACTAATTTTAAAATATTTCACTTTCGGGACGTTTCTATAAATAGAAGACTATATTTCTTCCATTTCAGAAAGTATCTATAAATAGAAGACTACATTTGGAAACTTATGATTTCGGAAAGTTTCTATAAATAGAAGACTACACTTGGAAAACTTTCCGTTTCGAGAAGTTCCCATTTCGGTCGAAAATCCATTGGAAACTTCGGGAAGTTCCCATTTTTAGCTGAAACCCAGCTCCCACATCAGGCCCGGCCCAAATACCTAATATATATTAAAAAAAAATTAAAAAAAAAAAGTAAATCCCTAAATCAGTAAATCACTAAATCCTAAATCAAATCGATTCGATTCAAGCCATTCCTCCATTCACCGACGCCAACGAGGATTTCTGATTTCTAGCCGACCAGCCTTGTAATATCCCGATTTTTGAAGTTGGTCAAATTTTATTTTTCTTGTGAGAAATAGAAAGTAGAGGTCGTCACGAGTTCATCACATTTTTCGGTGAATTGAGTTCCCGAGCTATTTTTAGCGATTTTTCAAAGTTTAGTCGAAATTCTATCCACGTGGTGACGTGGCGAGCTCGGATTGGCTGCATTCTGCCACGTGGCATCTGGTTAGGATCAGCTGATGATGATTCCATATTTTTGGCTTGTCATCTGCCACTTGTCACTTGGAGGGAAGGAGTTTGCCCTTACCTTGACACTTGGTGCAAACACCTTGGTGGATGGTGTGGGAGATGACACATGTGGCTTAGTGATTGGCTTTCTTTTCCTATAATTAGGGATCAACCCCCCCTCCCCCAATTCAGTCCGTGCCATTTTTTAAAGAGAGGTTTCTCTCTGTAGAATTCTCTCTCTACAATATTATTATTTTATTAGATTTGCGACGAAAGTTTCGCGGATCATAACTTTTGATCCGTAGTTTATGATTCTGAATCCACGAGTGGCTACAGATTAGTATCGACACAATCTTTCTATTCATGGTGGTTAGAGTTAGATTCAATGGTGATTTCTAGAAGGCTCATTCTAGGTTACTCGATTTACGATACGTGAGTCAGTTCGATTCGTCGAGGTGAGTGGTTTATGTAATGTGTTTCAAATGTTCTTATATGCTTTTAAAATAGTCGAAAAACATGTTTTTGATCTATTTATGAAATGTTGGCATTGTTCGGCATTATTTTTTATGAATGTGGGTGATATTTAAATCCTTGATTGGTCGTTACATAACTACAATGTTGGAAAACATGTGTTTTTTATTTGAGTTATATGACTTGATCATACATTTCATGACCGGAAAATGGTGAGATTGGAAGTTGAAGGGAACATGAGTGTTTGGGTACTATTATTGGAAATAAAACCTTTCTTGTAGTTGAGTTAACTCTTGGGGACATGCAGTAGCTATGACCAGCCCACATGTGCACGAGTTTGGGGAAAGTATTCCCCTTCGACGCCAGAAGTCGATAAAATGATCTATTTCGGGTTTCAGGACTGGGGACCATGAGTATAACAAGAAGACTAACGAAACAAGAAAAATATATATTTGAGGGCAGTGGAAAGTGTGAGCAGGAACATTACATGCATGCATCGTTATTATGTTATATGTTTTTAGATTGCTTGTGTTGTTTATTTATTTTTGTTAATTGTATTGTGGTCGATGTGAAATATATGATATACGTATTTTTTCGCGTGTGTAAAATGACATGGCTTTGCTGGCATATTACATAGGGCACTCACTGAGTGCGTGGTTTTGCTCACCCACCCATTTACTTGCTGTTTTGCAGACAAGTACTTAGTGTTTGTCGAGTTGAAGTGTCGGACGAGCCTAGGGTCAAGAACCTAGAAAGAAGTGTTTTTATCTTTTAGTTACATTCCGCTTTGTAACATTTAACTCACACCTCGGGATCAGCGCCGGGTGCCTAGACCCCACC
This sequence comes from Potentilla sterilis, assembly GCA_963682095.1. Classification (NCBI taxonomy): domain Eukaryota; kingdom Viridiplantae; phylum Streptophyta; class Magnoliopsida; order Rosales; family Rosaceae; genus Potentilla; species Potentilla sterilis. The sequence goes on from OY821758.1 coordinate 44,619,485, forward strand.
GACGCCGGAACCAGGGCGTGACAAGCCTCCACTCCTCCATTCCGACGCCGGACACCCTGAGGCCTGGGCATCGACTCTGTGTACTCCCACCTCGACTGCGAGTCCTTCGGATGCCTCATCCTCTGCGCCTGCCGCCTCAATCGCCTCCATGAAGACTACTACTGCTGTTGTTGCTTCTCTCATCAAAGCTCGCGCCAATGGTGCTCGTGCGTACTACCAGGCTCAGCCGCAAGAGCTCTTCCATAACCGGAGTTGTAAAACGGCGGCGGCGTCGACGACGGAGCCTCCAATCGCGATTATAACAGGTTTGTTTGTGTTTCCGGTTTGTATATTTGCTTCAATTGCTGTGACGAGGGTGGTTGTGTCGAGATCAGAAGAGAGGAGAATGGGGGCGATGGGGTAGTTGAGGAAGTGGAGGGATTGGAGAGTTGAGAGCGACGTCGTCGGAGCAGTTGGAGAGAGTGAGGGAAAGGAGGTGGCGGAAGGGCTTGGAGGTGTCGGTGTCGCAGAGGGTGGTGGTGTTGGAGTAGGGGTTGGACTTTGGGCCCGAAAAAGCCTGAAAGCCCGGCTCGGCCTGACTGGGTTTTCTGTTTCGGCGGGAGATGATTTTATTTTTGGGAATAATGGGCGGGATATATTGGTGGAATTGGTAGGAGAGACGGTTGAGACACGTTTTGGATTTGATATATAAGAAAAACTGCGCACATGCCGTCGTAGCTCTCCATAAATGGCAACCCCAAATCTCCAAATGGATTCGTGTTAACTGATTCTGAGATTGGGAGCAGGAGGCAATCACCAGGAGTGTGAGTACCCAATTCCAATAATGACTTTGATTGTATAACATATATTGCATTTGTTATGACTGCAGATGTCTCTGCTACAAAAAGTCTTTGTCAATGATATGACAAAACGTGGAGACGTATATTACAATTTTGAGTCATTTCCTGTTACATTCCCGGGTGTTTGCCCAAGTATTGACAAGAACTTTGACAGTGGCATCTACATCATAAGGCAAATGCAGCGCAATCCTCCGGAATGGTTTAGAGGGGTATGCTCTTGTATTTAATTACTGAGTTGCAGCCCATATCTTTGAAAGATATATGTTGGTGTCTTATGTAAGTTAGTTTATGTTATCAGTTCAAATCCAATGAGCAGCGGACTCTAATTGGCCTAGAAATTGTGAATAATCTTACAAACAAAGTTGTAAAGTCGAAGAATGCTGTAGCCGAAGGTCACAAAGCCCGCAACTATTCTGGTGAAGGAACGTCCAAATCTCCAAATCACATGCCAAGTAACAATGATCATCCACAAGATTGTGTCTTACCGACAACGAATTGTGTTGTCAATCCCCCCACAGAATGGAAGTGCCGCAGTCATCGGAGAAGAAGAGCTCCTGTGATGGTCTTTTAATATTGTGATCGATATGTATGGTGGATTTCCCAACTTCATAGGATTTGTTTCATTGATTATGTGTCAGTGATGCAACTATCGCCTTCATAGATTTCTAGCTACCAGTAGCCACCATTTGGAGTTCTTTTCATGACTACTCTTCTTGATAAAGTCTTCCTTGCAATTGTGAGGAATATCCATTCTAAGACTTTTTTTGAAACTAATATGGAACCATGTTTCTTACCAGATCTTTTGTACAAGAATCATTTTTGAAAGAACTCATCCATATTTACTTCACTGTTTTATTATGGGATGTTTGATATGTCACACTTTACAATAATATTCTTTCAACTATTACCCGTACATTTCCCACTACTATTTCATAGAACATGACTACATACAAATGACACACACAGCGCAACAGAGATCTCCGAATCAGGCTGGCTTATACATACTTATATCTTTGACAAACTTAACATACAAAATGACAGATTAACAAATCCCGCACAACAAATCCCGCACCAACGAATGGGTTATTGTCTAGTGCTTTACCAGTTCGCAATATACCTTGCAACAACAAGAAAGTCCTATTACTGATTACATACATGAACGGGTGTGATTAGGCCTCCCATATATAATGTTCTCTGGGCCCTCTGACAGTGCTCTATACTTCCTCTTTCGAGCTCCATCTGCACCATCGTCCGCTGATAACTGAACATCCATTGCAAATTTTTTTTCGTCTGTAACACATTTACTCCAAGTTTCTTCTTAACTGTCGGAAGTAAAACCTGTTAGACTGCCCCCCACTTCATTATTCACTTTGCTTGCCATTGCTATATTGGAATCCATAGAGTACCAACCCTGCATAAAGTAGTTGTTAGGAACAATTGAATGAGATCACAAAACAAATGGGAATGGCTTCGATATCTTATTGAGACAAACTCTTTGGCTTAAATAGCCTCCATCAGAAGACCTGAATGAAAAACGTAAACGTAGCTCACGATAGCTTTATCTTAGCTACGTGATAAGAGAAGCAGGAATGATTCAAGTACAAAGAAATACCCTAAAGACTAGAGATTATTCAAACAGGAAACAGTCTAAGTAGGACTCTAACTGATGAGTCCTAACCTCTTGCAACTAACTCCATCAGTAGATAGGATAATACATCCCAAAAAAAAAAAGGCTTTACCTTTGCTGTGTCCAAGTGCTTGGCATGGGCCTGATTAACGCCTTCCATTTTTTTCTCTACCGGTAATAATCTCAAATGTCGTTCAAATTGTATCTGCAAGATAAGGGCATCTCCAATAGATACCCCAAAGCTATTATTTTTTGAAAATTAACAGAAATATAGCTAAAATAGCATCCAACAGGTACCCTATAGCTAAGTCAATTTTAGCTTCCCGAAATAATCTTTAGCTACTTTTAACTATTTAGGAGAGAGAATATAGCTTGAAGTTAAAATCCCCCAACGTTCGACTTTTCTGTTAAACGTCCCAAATAGAACTATAACTGCTGAATTGACTCTAAAATAACTACAACTGCTGAATAGAAAGTTAAAAACATACAAGTTAAATTTAACTTTTTATGTAATTTAACTATAACTTTTAGCTAAACACTTGGAGATGCTCTAACATTCGATAGTCTATAATTTCATTTTCAATTTCATATGAATGACATTAAATTAATCATTAATGTACAACTCTCTGTAGTTTGAGACATGTTATTTCTTCCTCCTTGGCCTTAAAAATCCTTTCCTGTCAAGCAGACCCAGTAATTTACGTTTTTACTTCAAACTAATAATATATTATACAGGTGCATTTTCAACGTCATATTTGGACTTACATGTTGATGCTGCATGTTCACAAGTACATCCCTTGCCTATAGTGAGCGGGTCTGCGCAATGGATGTTAGTCCGGCAATTTGACTCAACAATGATAAGGCAGTGGCAGCCGGGACCTAAAATAAATGCAGTCAGTGTGGCATATTTGAACTTAATTATAACACGTAATGAACATCATAAGGTTTCCGTATTTTAAGAATTGTATACATTCGATAACCTTCTTTGTGGCAATCGACTTACATATTTTGGGAAGGGCTGTGGGTGAACTTGGCCATTCGGCACTTCCGCTGGGATGGCAATGGACTCAAACTTGCATTCAACTCCAAGGCAAACCAAACTTATATTCCATGGAGGCATTATGAACCTACTTTTGCCTGCATTCATTCCGTTCTTTGCATTCCTGGCACATTCATCATGAGATATACCATTTCCATTAGTCGTTTTATCAAGTGCCCCAACAAATGCATTTGGTGCTCTTTTCCACATTTGGCAATTGAAGAGTTGTGTTGCATCCCTCTTCGTCTCCGTCCTTTCATTGTCTCCCTAACAATGTGGTAAATACACTTAAAACATGCAAACAACAACAATATATAGTAGCCTGTAATCCCTGTATAGCTTCCATAGATACACAATCTGAAATCCTTGAAGCTTTAACCCTACCAACTCAGAATCTAAGTAACCATCGACTTAATGAGGGCAATCCACAGCTCCAGTTGCCTAAAAGCAGCGTTAATGCATCTAGAAGGAATACATGTTTCGTAAACCTCTACATAGTAATTAACGACTAATGGAAATGGTTTATCCTTGATATATATAATAACTCTATCAAAATATACTAGAATTTGTTAATAAATATAATAAATTTGAAACTAACTCAACATAATTCAAACTATTCTTGACAGAATATCCTTAAATCCATATTAATCCCAGCGTATATGTGATCTATATAATTCAAAATATACTAGAATTTCGCCCATTTAAAATATCCTTGAGATAACCATATAACCAAGCCAGACAAATATACTAGAAGTTCTTTTCATACCATGCTTGGAGCAAATGAGATCTCTTCTAGTGACTACAGTACCTGCCCCGTTCCTGTTTAGCCTAACCTTCCTCATGCTAAACCCCTTCGCAAATGAAAAAATAGAGTAGAAATTTTCCACTTCCTCAATTGTTCCAAACTCTACATCCTTCAAATCCTCAAATGTAAGATCCTCATAGGGCTTCCCTCTGTAACACGTGCAATCCTGCGTTTGAACAGATTCTGACACCTCCTTGGTTAATTCGATATCACCATTATACACAGATTCTGACACCTCCTTGGTTACCATCATCATAGTCTTCAATTCCAGATACGTATACACTATATCAGTCCATATATTCGGCAGCAGTGCACTAACCAGATTTGATATTGGTCATATTACTTACCAAGAAAAAACACTCACCATTCACATAATTGTCTAATTTTAACACTACATGCACAGCTAAATCCAACAACCAAATCAAACAAAGAAAAGAAGTTGTGACCACCAGTACAGGTACCAAAGAGCGACCAATAACATTCAAATAGAAAAGGGTAACAGATAATCACGCACCTGAAGTCTCCACCAATGTTAGTAGACACCAAATTTCTGTTTTTTCATAAATCTCTGAGGACCTGTTTCCAGTGATCGAATAGATAAATGGAAAGACAGATAACAAAGTTAATTCAACGATTGCAGTTATCTGAACAATTTCGAGTGCAATACTCGCCACATAGTAAAACCCAATTCAATTAAAACCCAATTCAACGACTGACCATCCTAGAACATCCCAAAGGCTTCCGCAAAGAAAGAATAGAAAAATTTAACCCATTTTCAGCTCCCAGATACGTCCTTGGATAATTATATACAAGCCAAACTAAATACTAATCATTTCAATTCCAGCATAATTCTCCAACATTCTAAACTCGAGAAAGAATTGAAGACAAATATAGAAAAAACTAGGAAAAGAACCCGCGCGTTGTTGCGGGGCAATGAACTAGTTTGTTATTTCCTTGAGAATATTATAGTTGAGCATGGCTTGTTAATAAAAACTATCTACACGAGAAAATAGATAAAGTGAAGCAGTTACAGTTACATCCGAATATAAACACAGAAATACGGCACGACGTGATTGAGGAACGTGGGAGGTGATCAAGGAGAGATGAAGTCACCAACATTCCCATCTCAATTAAAACTGCTAGATATGATCTATATAATATGAGAAATGTGATTACCAATCAACGTAAGAAGGGCTGAAGGGGAGAAGAGAAAAGAAAAGCACCCAAATCGAGTACCTTATCAGATTCCTATTTTGGAGATTCGTACTTACAGGTAGGTCTTTCATATGCATATATTGGTTCTAAATTTCCTCTTTTCTTTTCTACTTCTGCCATCAATTTCAATTTTAGATTTTGAATATAATAATGTTCATGATTTTGAATCCCAATGGTGTCACAGCTTAAATATCTTTTGTTTTGCTCCTCAAAGTTCTCCTGATTATCATTACAAATGCAAACAGTTTATTTACTGATAGGCTTTATCTCGATATTTAAAGGGTAAGAAGAAGGCAGTCAATTTGTCTATTCACAATTTAGCTGCTGTGCTTAGAGAAGAAATAATGGAGTTGGGAAAAAAATCAGAAAACAATCAAAACAAGGGTTTTTTAACTTGCCCCTAGGCAAGAACCTCTACTACTGGAGCATAAATGGTTTATGATTTTACATTTGTTGATTTTCTAGATGAAGAAATAGTGACTTCGGGAGGCATTAATTGATTTGGTTAATTACATTCTTTGAAAGTTCAGTGTAGGGATTCAGACTATTACTTACAATTCATATTGTCTGGATTAGACATAAAAGAAACAATTGAGTCAACCTTTGTAGTTATCTTAATCGATTCTAAATATGCTAGATCTCATCATATCTCTTTAGTTTCAGTGACTATGTTTCTTATACAATAATGGTTCTATTTATTGTTTTGTATTCATTCCACAAATTTTGGCCTTAATAAATGAAATTTTTTATTTGAAAATCACTCCATCCAAAGTGGGGCCTGATAGTATTGCCATACTTGATGCTAGGCTTATTGGAGCTTATATTCCTGCAACAGAAAAACCTCAAAATGTGCTAAAAAAGTACTGCTATGGCTACCAATACCTCTGGAGTGCAATGGTATGACTCATGACTAATATGACTGACGTGAGCCGAAGCTCGCACGCAATAATAAACCCTACAATCGTTAGTAGTATAGAATAAGTAGAGATCGTTCTAGCCGGGGATTAAGGGTACCTGAAATATGAGACTGTTAACAAAAATATTCACAAACATATATGCACACAATTGTCACACTTATATACATATATACATATTCACACACGAAATTATGGGGGATAAAAGGCTTGGCAGCAAGGGCTGCCTCTATATCTAAGACACGAAAATAAAAAGAAAACAAAACCTAAACTACTATATACAAGTGATCATCATCTCTCACACAAAACAGTTCACACAAAAGACTCCTTAACACATAGATTCGCATGCAAGAAAGTAAGAGACAAGTATTTAACATGTTCAAGACTCAACTTAGTTTCGACCTACAACTAGAACGGGGGCCGATTTTTACCTAGTTGTGAGACTTTTTCTAATGTTTTAAGATCGAGCTATTCGCATGGTGATCCTAAAAGTTATGCTACCTTATACAAGACATAGCATTGAAGCACAAAAGTCTATAATCGAAGACATGTAAACAAGCAAGGTTGTCAATCATCTTATTTAACATGCAAGTTTTAGCTAAGGTATTACCCTAGGTGAGCACAACAAATCAAAGCAACATACGTTTCATCTTTATTCGTTCTACTCAGGTTAAATGAAACCTAACATCTAGATTTACATGCTTTAAACAACAAATGCTTAAGCACAACTAATGTTTCGATTTGTTAAGGAACACCCTTAGATTACTAACCAAATTAAATCCTAAACATGCTTCTAATACCACTGCCCTAATTATCCATACATACGAAAATACTACAAGTTAAAGATTACAATTTGTCATACAAAATTCGCATGCATTCGAAGTTCATAAACAAAGAGTAAAACCAAATTCAACAACCATAAAAACATACAATCTTCATAGACAAAGTATTGTAAAATTACAGAACAATAAAGAAGCCACGAGAAGATGGAGCACGCCTTGCAGAAACCTCCAAAGAAATTCGGCAAGGGTGTGGGACGGATCTACATGGTGGTGGTGGTTCGGCTAAACTATTTTCTGTATAGGATTTATGGTGAGGCTTTGGAAGAGCTTTTGGCTAGTATTCTATGCTTGAGATGAGATGATTTTTCTGTAGGAAAAGTGGGGGTATTTACTATTTATAGAGAATAGGGTGTTGCCGGCAGCCCTCTTGCAAAAAGGATTTCAGAAAACCTAATGGGATAAGGTTTTGCAACCTTCCTTTCTTAGTTCAATTAGGTTTTCTTTTTTCTGAATTTTTTCTTCAAGGCTTGGGCTTCACATCTTCATGGACTTCTTGTATGGTCTTGGACTTCAATTTACAGGTCTTGATCCATCGAAAATGCCCCAAAATGCCGGCAGCACAATATTGCACCAAATCTGCCAGAATCGGCAGCTTCTCCTAGCTTGACTAGGATAACTTCTTTCTTCAAGTTTTTCTTCAATGCCATGGCCAAGTGTCATTCTCCTTCCTTCCATACGCTTGGGATGTCTTCACAAATGCTCTTGTACATCATATGGTCCATCGAAATGAAGCACTTGTGAAAAGGAAGCAATCAGTCCCTGGAATCGGCAGCTTTGACCTTGTCGCAGTAATTCCGGCATATCTCCACCTACGGAGTTCCGATTGATGCGATTCCAAGTCTCACGTAAACTAGATATATATGGCCATCTCCCCATAAAATATCTCGGCCAAATTCCTTGCAAGTCGTCGGGAATGATTTTTCGAATTTGGAACAAAGTCCCAGGAAAATCCTGTAAGCCCCTGGATTGGAATGTTCGGACTGCCGTTTTGCAGCCAACTTTTGGGTGACTTCCCGAACTCTGATTGATCTGAAATTTTAACACAACATTCCTCAGTATATGGATATTAAGCACACCAAATTTCATAGAATTTGGACAAGGATAGATTGCACTTTTGCTCATCTCAAAATCACGAAAAAGACACATTTTGCACTATTTTCCAGATTTCTCAAACTTAGTCATTTTTCGGATTCTTAACCATTTTTCGCCAAACTCTACCAAATTAACACTAAACTATATTATGACTCTATCTTAGACAAATAAGGGTTAAACAAAGCATAAACGAGGGCATAAGCATATAATATCGTCGCACATTGTGCTCCTATCAATGACTATGTATCTTTTATTTTCTGAATCCTTTTTTTTAGTTTACTTTTAAGGATATTGTTATTTTGTTCATGTCAATTTTCTTTCAACATATCATTATGTTGGTTGTTATTTCTAATAATGCAGCTTCAAGTTTTATTTCCTTCATTATAAGGGTAGATGAATATAATCTTCAGGAAATTCCAGACAAGCATGTCCAGGTGTGTAATACCATCATTCAGCTAAATTACCAGACCACATCTTGTTTATAATAATTCAATGAAACCAACAATGTGAAACTCCATTTCTTTAAACTATCTCTACTGACCCTTCAGGAAATGAGGAAATAGTACTTATGCGCACGACTACATAAATATCTAATGAGCATTGGCATTCAACTAGAGTCTAACATTATGAATTCATTCCTAAAGCATTTGAGGCAGGTTCTAAAATCCCAATTTACCATATGCAGTCTCATACTATATCAACCCAAGAAAAAAACAAACAAATGACGAACACTACCCTCTCAAAATCATGTCAATATTAACATTCTCCACTTTAAATCCAAAACGCACCACTCCCACATAAATTCTAGGTTTGCAATTTCCTTATAAAGATTGGATTTAGGAAGAACAACATGCACTCCAGATAATGACCAACCTGCTTGGTGGAGGGTTTTAAAGAACTTACAAATTAATTTGTAGGATCAGATGAGGAGGCTAGCTTCCTCATCGGAGTTATTAGCACTGAACTACTGGGACTTTCCGAATTCGCAGCGGTCCTTCCTTGAAGCCAACGTCTGATCCCTGAAAGAAATTCGAAGAAAACAAACTGAGATGACTGACAGAAATTTAAGTGGGTTTTGTCAGGAGGGATGGATGAATGTACCCAATTCACTATTAAAATTGCCATTGATCGTTACCTGCACCAATGAAATGGCCGGTACCAACAAGAAAGATGAGGACCAAGCTGCCTCGAATTGGAGTCGGGAAGCCAAGCGGTGCTAAGGGAAGGATGCTTTGGAGGTGTTGAGCAAGTTTGATGATTTTAGATGTGTCCCGAGTGCGGAAAAAGTTTGATGACTTTGCATTTCAAGCGAGAAACCGAATTGCCAGAGGAAAAAATTTGAACTTGAGAAGTGGGAGGGTGTAGTTTACAGTAAATATTAATTTACTGCGTTTTTTTTTTTTCAAGTCTTCACGTTAACTACTTGACTAACACCTTTCTTATCACATGTGCAGCACATGGCCGTGCACATGAACAACCGTGCACACAAGAGTCTCCGCTAAGGAATAGGGTATATCCGTATATCAGCCCTTTAAAGCTTTTCTTTTCCCCCTTTCTCTAGTGTTTGGCAAGAATTTTTTAACTATTTTTTTTTATTAGATTTGAAGTGGTCGTTGAATGAAGATAGTCGCTTTCACTCACGCCAATATTATCACTAATAACTCTTTACCCAATTTAAGGAGACGTAACATCAGGACTCGGAATAAGGCTACTATTACACAGATCCTTAAAAAAAATATTCTAAATTTACTATATACTATTGGAGCTGAGGGTTTTTGATAGGAGCACAAAGTGCTACGATGTTAATGTGTTTATGCCTACATTTATACTTTGCTTAGCCCTTATTTACCTAAGATCGAGTCATATTAGAGAATAATGAATATTTGGTAGAGTTACAAGAAAATGTGCTTAAAAGTTAGAAAAATGACTAAGTATAGAAATCTGAGGAAAAAGTGCAAAATATGTTGTTTTCGTGATTTTGAGGCTTGTGTTAAACTGACTTATTCTTTTCCACATTTTATTAAACTTGGCAGGCATATAGTTGGCAAGCTGAAGTGTATTGTATCAAAACTTCAGATAAATTGGAGTTCAGGAAGTCACCCAAAAGATGGCTGCAACTTAGCAGTTTGAGCAAAACGATCTAGGGACTAACAGAATTTTCCTGGGACTGTGTCCTGACTTCCAGGACTTCTGTACGCCGCATCACTTGGAACCAGAGCACGATCCACATATGCATCGAAAGATCTCTGAGTCTAGTTTACACAGAACTTAGAATCGCATCGATAGCTATTTTCTGAAGGAAGTTATGCTCGATTGAAGAAGCAAAGGTCAAATATGCCGAGGAAATCAGGAAAATCAGCATAGTGTCTGCTGATAGGCTGCAATGCCAGCTTTGGCAAATTGCAGCCTCTGCCGCAACGCAGCGCACGCAGCATGCACGCCAAGCTGCCGAGACGTTTCGGACACGGGCATGACGTGTCCAGGCCGTATCCCAGAATGAAGCAGCCGTATCCGATGACGTATCCAAGACGTGTCCGGCGAGGTTCAAACCTATTTCATGCCGTATCAGATACGGACATCACGTATCTGATACTGGCATCTCTACCGCTGCACCCACACGCCATGCTCTACTGTTGTTGCTTGCTTACCGATGCTGCCCATGAGCCTCGCCAGCAGCCACCCCGCACACGCTCGACAGCCTGTCGACAGAATACTGCGCATTAGCCTCACCAGCGATAAGGAAGTTAGCTTCGCCAGCATTCGGCCTGTTAGCCTCGCTAAGGAATTCTGTTGCGCAGCAGCCGTGCCGATACTGCCGATAGTGATGCGCAAGCACCAGCTGCTACCGAGAAGCTTACATTCTACCGAGGAAGGATCCAAGAAGGCTGCAAGGTGATCAAATCGTGTCCTAGGTGTGTCCTAGAGCTGCAAGGAAAGAAGGGAGCATGCAAAGCATGTGCAACCAAACCTAGGCCGGTCAAAAGGAGAATGTCTAGTCCAACTAGGGAATGGAAAACCTAGTCCAAATCGGTTTGTGAAATACTCTCCCAAACCGTGCATCACTTTCTCCTATAAAAAGGGGTCACATCTTAAGCCAAAACACAAAGCCATAAGCTCTACCAAAATTTCCCAAGAATCCTACATTGAAAAGTCACTCGAAACCACCACCATCACCACCAAAAATTCCTGCCGATACCATCAACCATTATCACCATCGGATCAACACCAAGTTGAAGCTCCAAAGGTGTCTACAAAGTGTGATCCACTCCCTACTTTCGGTGTACTATTTATTCTTTGTAGTTAAACTTTGTCTATGAAGTTAGCATGCATTCTTGATTTCGGATTATATGTCTATGAATGACTCGAGTTGGAATTTGGTTTTATAAATTTCATGTTAAAAACCTCTTTGATTCGATGCTTAGGTCTAGGTCTAGGTTTCGGATTGATTGAGTCTTTGCATGTTAATTTTGTAATATAAAACATGTAGGAATTTCATACACTTAGATAATTAGGACAGTTGGTATAGATGCATGTTTAGGATTTACAACCGGTTAGAACTAAGGTGAGGGCTTATAATCTATACTTAGTGTTGTCTTTGAACATGATCTAGGTATTAGGTTTAATATGCTTGATTTATAATAAACTAAGTAGACGTATGATCACTTTGATTTGTTGTGCTCACCTAGAGTGGTTAACCTTAGAACTTGCATGTTAATAAGAAGATTGACGACCTTACTTGTTTGCGTGTCTTCGATTATAGACTTTGTACTTCAATGTTGTGAGTTGTATTACGGTAACATAAACTTTAGGGTACATAACGTATGTTTGGTCTTTAAAAACATTAGAAGTCTCACAACTAGGTAAAATCGGTTTCCCGTTCTAGTTGAGGTCGAAACTTGTTTAAATCTTGAGCATGCGAAATACTTGTTCCTTACTTTCTTGTGTGTGAGTCTTACTTGTTAAAGAGTTGTGTGCTAGATGTATTGTGTGAAAGATGGCGACCAAAACTTGTAAATAGTAATTTAGTTTTAATTTCGTTTCTAGTTTATGGGCAGCCATATGGCTGCCGAACCTCATTCCTAAAACCCCATTGATTTCTTGTAATTATGTGAATAATTGTGAATATTTTGTCTAACATTCTCATATTTCAGGTACACTTCCTCGGGTTAGAATGATCCCTACTTGCTCATACTACTAACGATATTTTGTAGGGTTATTATTGTGTTGCGTCGCGTAACCGATTCGACCAGTTTTGCACTGTTCATGTACTGTTTATAAGTACTGTTCATGAGGTGTTGTGGAAATTGCCCCGTTTTTTAAGTTATTTTCCGGCCTGCTATTCGTGTTGGTATAAACATCGATGATAGTGGACACGCATCATAATGTTCTCCATCCAGGTCGGCCACATCAAACGCGTCGCTGCCGCCGCCGCCGCAACCCTCTCCCTTTCCCCATAACCAAAACAAAACCTAAAACAAAAAACCCCCAAATTCTGCAAAATCCCTAACTCTAATTTATATCTCTCCGATTGAATCTGGTGGCCTCCGCAAGATTGAATCTGAAGGATGTCTGCGGCAGTGTGTGGAAGCAAGAGATCCTTCTTCGAAGAGCTTCCTCCGTTGCCTCCGTTAACCAAGAGACTCCGCTGGACCTCTTCTACCGGACCTCACCTGTTCGATTCTACCTGTTTCTGCCTAAACCCGGGGGCCTGGTAGATACAGATGAATCCAACTTGATCTCCTGCAATCCTGCTTACTAAGGGGAATACCGGGCGGGCCGGTCTTCTCCTCTCCGATGCCTAAGTTAGTATAGTTGGGATATATATAACCAAGGCACGTATGTAAGCGGGGAGAGAGATAAGTTACCTATTAAAGAGGGTAGTTGGGGCCCTTATATAGGTGGTTGGGGGTGAGGGCTGGCCTCACCCTTCGATGTGGGACTGGTTCCCTTCTGTTTGTACATTCTGGTGCCCTCTTTGGCAGGCAGGCGCCCCCGGTCCCAGGGTCCCTGGTGGCAGGATAGATTGCTGGACCCCGAGGCCGAGTGCTGGTGAGCCGGTCCCGGGCCTTGGGCCGGGCCCTGGTGCACTTGCTGCGGGTCTGTGGGCCTGCTGTAGCCTCTCTGCGGCTACTGTCAACAAGTCCCCCAAGTTCCCGGTCAAGTGCAATCTTGAATGGGGACTTAAATCTGTCTTGCTCTTGTCCCGCAGACCCGCAGGGTTACCAACCTAACGGTGCCCAGTCCCCCAAGTCCGCGTTAAAGATTGGGCGTGACCGAGGTGAGTACACTACCAGAAAAGGGGTCATAGCCGACGATATGGGAAAAAATGGCCGACGACATAGTACTTCGTCGGCTATAAGGGGTCATAGCCGACGAATTACTATTTCGTCGGCCACATCGTCAGCTATAATATTATAGCCGACGAGTCGTCGGCAGTCGTCAGCTATAACTATAGCCGACGAAAAGTTTTTGGTTATAGCCGACGAGGAGGGTATTCGTCGGCTATAACTCTTATATCAGATCTATTCTGCAGCAGCGAGCTCATTCGTCGAAAAAATTTCGAAAACGCTCTGAAATCGTCCAAAACCTCGGCCATAAGCTTGAAAGGTACGTATATTGCTGTGTGTGTTGATTTAGTTGGTTATATGCATAGGTGTGTTAATTTAGAGTTTAATTAGAATAAATGTGTGATTAATTTGATATATATATATATATATATATATATGTGTGTTGAGATGAGATTATTAATGGGTTGATATGTTGGTTAGATAGAATTGAAGTTTTGTTGAAGATCAGTGATTGATTGTTGATTTAGAGGTGATTTTAGATGAATTTGATGAAAAAATGTATATATATTAATTAATTTAATTGTAATTAAAAATATATTGTTGGTAAAAATATATTGTGTTTAATTAATTAGAGAGATTGACGATGTTTTAATTAATTTAGGGATGTGTATATATATATATATACACATATATATATATATATGTGTGTAATGATGAAATTTTTAATTAATTAGTACGTACGTAGTACGTGCATATATACATATCTATATATAGTTACATTTATTTATTGAATTTACAGGATGGACAGGAGTTGGATTACCCGGGGAAGATGGGATCAGGCGTATCATGATGGAGTTAGGAGTTTCCTGGAATTTGTGATGGCTAACTGTGGAGACACTACACTTCATTATTGCCCGTGTAAAAAGTGCAAGTGTGCCAGCCCACGACAACGTTTTTCCAAAGAGACTGTGGAGCAACACCTGGCTAGATATGGATTTTGGGTCCTATACACTAATTGGATTTATCACGGTGAACCAGAGTTTGCGGGTCCTCATGATCATGGACAATTTGCCGAGAGAGGGAGTTCGTCCAATGATCCAACAACGAACTGGATCAACGATATGTTTCCTCGTGAGAGCGGTGTCTTTGATGAAGCACCCGATGTGCAACTCCCTCCTCCGGAGATGGAGTGTTTCCCTGATATTGAGCCACTCGAGCCATTACCCCGATCACCGGTCAACACAAGTGGTATGGAAAAGTACAACAACCTGATCGCATTGCAACAGACTCCGTTGTACCCCGGATGCAGTAAGACTGTCCTTGAATCTGTCATGGGAGAGATGAAGATCAAAACGGAGAACAAAGGCACTGTCAAATCGGTTGATGATTGGCTGAAGATATGGGGTGGGGCGATGCCCCCCGGACATCGGCTTCCTACCAGTCATCATAAGGTGCGACATATCCTTAAAGATCTTGGCCTTTCCTACATCAAGATTCATGCATGCAGATACGATTGTGTTCTGTTTTATGGGGAAGGACTTGCAGATCTTGAATACTGCCCAGTATGCAATACAGAGCGGTATAAGTTCACTCCTAAAGGGAACAAGAAAGCTGTGAAGATACTTCGGTACTTCCCGCTGATTGATAGGCTTGAGCGGTTGTTCATGTGTGCTTTCACGGCCGAAGCTATGAGATGGTGGGCTGAGAGGAATGTGCCTGACGATGACACCCTTAGACATCCCGCCGACGGAGAGGCTTGGAAGAAGAATGTGTTGGAGTTTCCTGAATTTGCATCAGAGGTTCGAAATGTTTGGCTAGGGCTATCATCCGACGGTTTCAACCCTTTTGGCAAGAAAGAGCTTCAGTACAGTGTGTGGCCAGTTATTTTGATTCCGTACAACCTTCCACCGTGAATGTGCATGAAGAAGGAATATAACATGCTCACATTGTTGATTCCAGGCCCAGGTTATCCGGGAAAGTGTCTCGATGTGTATTTGAGACCCGTAATTGAGGAGCTTCGGTACTTGAGTCTGAAAGGCCACCTGGTCTACGACCGGTTCAAAAATGAGATGTTCCGGATGCGTGCCATGCTTGTTGGCACGATCAGTGACTTTCCTGGGAGGGGTATGTTGTCCGGCAGCGTCACCAGGGGTTACAGGGCTTGTTCAGAGTGCATGACTGTTGATTGCTCCAGTCCTCATTGCAGCAAGATTGTCCAGATGCGTCACCGTTGTTAGCTTCCGCATGACCATCCATTTAGGGACGATGCACAGGCTTTTGATAGGACTGAAGAAAGGGGCTGGGCACCGGAGCGATGGACAGGGGAGGAAATATTGGCAGTGTTGAATGAGTATGACTTTGGTCCGCTTAGCAATCATCCCGATGTGTTGCGCACGATTCCAGAGAGGCCCGATCGGTATAGGTTCTGGTCACACAAGAGCATCTTATGGGAACTTCCTTATTGGGTCAGGTTGGCTATCAGATACTACCTGGATGTCATGCATATAGAGAAGAACGTGGGTGAAGCCGTGGTTGGCACAGTTTTGAATTGGGAGAATAAAACAAAAGACACCCCCAAGGCACGCGTTGGTCTGAGAAATATGGGACTGCGGGACCATTTGTGGTTGAGAGAGGGCAGGAGCAAAATGCCCCAAGCTCCTTACACCGTCACCAGGGACCAGAAACATGAAATCTTTGGATGGCTGAGTAATGTCAGGTAACTTTTTATTAGGCATGTATTCCCTAAAGAATCCATCTGTTGTTGGACGACTATATATGCATAAAATCTAATTGTTGTTAATGGCTATGCAGGTATCCTTATGGCTATGCGGGTAACATAAGCAAGTGTGTTAACTACCGAGACAATAAGATGTACGGATTGAAGAGTCACGACTGCCATGTACTGCTTCAACGCCTCTTCCCTATTTTCATTCGAGCCTACTTGGAGGATGAAGTGGTTGAGCCGTTGGTGGCATTGTCAAGATTCTTCCAGAAGTTATGCGCTAGAGAAGTTAGAAAATCAGACCTCATGAGAATGCATGAGGAAATCGTTTTTATCTTGTGCAAGTTCGAGAGGATATTTCCCCCAAACTTCTTTGACATCATGCCTCACCTGATGATCCATCTTCCCCAACAATTGTTGCTTACCGGTCCCGTACACTACACTTGGATGTATCCCATTGAAAGGTACATGTTATTCATAAATTTGATTTATACATGTTTTTAAATAAAAGTTGCATGCTCTTAACATGCACTTGTTAACCTTGCTGACAACTTGGAGACTACAAGAAATATGTGCACAATAAATCTGCGCCTGAGGGGTGTATTGCTGAAGCTTACATTGCGCATGAGTGTGTAACGTACGCCAAGTTGTACTTGGGAGTGATGGAGGACCCCCCACAACATCCAAGTCGAGATGACCCCGAGTTCAACCTATCTATCGTCGCCAACGATGTTGTACCATACGGAAGCTTCAAGAAGAAGGGTGTGGACAAGTTGCCTGACCATGAGGTAGGGATTGCCCACTGGTGGGTTCTAATAAACTGTCCGGAGGTACAATATTGGAAACGAACCCATCTTACCTGCAAGGAAGTTCGCGGTGATCTCGAGTACCACAACACGACGTTTGCAGACTATTTTCCACAATGGGTAAGTGTATAAATATATATATTAGTTGGCTTTCTTTTACAGTTCCCTATTCTTTAACAAGTGCACACCAAGTGATTTGAGTTATATTTTTCAGCTGATGCAAGTGGCTGCGAAGGGTGGTCATAGAAATTACTCAGAGGAATTGAGGCTGTTGTCGATGAAGCCGATATCTTCCACAGTCCGCCCAATGTGTGATGTCAACGGCGTTAAGTATATATGTGAAGCTAGAGACGGGGAACGCAAAACACAGAATTGTGGGGTGATGGTCGATGGTGCAGAGGGAGGTGTGGATTATTACGGTGTCCTACAGTCAGTTGTTGAACTCATTTATGGGAACCGCATGAAAGTCCACTTGTTCAAGTGTCGATGGTTTGATACTAGGCCGCACCGCATAAGGATCGATCAGTACGGCATACTTTCGGTGAATACCGCCACTAGTGTGTATGAAGATGACCCCTTTGTTTTCGCCACAGCGGCCAAAAAGGTCTTTTATCTTGATGATCCATTGAACAAAGGCACGTGGAAGGTAGTTAACCATGTGTCTCAGCGAGACATATACAGTGCTACCACACTTGGTGTGAGCACAGAGTGTCAAGAAGCGACCGCATACCAAGAGCCGGACGCCGTCGACATTCCGGAATCCTCCACCATCCGCGATAATAATGTGACGCCGGGCAGAGTGGTTCGACTTCCTAGGGGTCAGGTGCCCATGTATGATGTTAATCCGAATCGTCTATCTCAGGCAGACGATGACTCAGACGACGAGTACGAGCACCGGTTGCCAGATATTAACTACTATACTACGTCTGACTCAAGTGATGAGGATGATTCTGATTATCATCCTTAGTATACTATGTATGCATTTGTGTACGATGGTGCATGCATGTATGAATACATTTTTTGTCCTTAATTACCGTTTTTGGAGGTTATGGGAAATTGTATTGAATTGTTTGTGCGATGTTCAGGAATTTATCAGGTGAAATAGGCAATTTTCAGGCCCTAAATGGCAAATTTTCAGAAAGATCAGCATTATAGCCGACGAAATGGACCAGACTTCGTCGGCTATAATGCCCATTCTGGTAATTTAATATGCAAGTCGTCGGCTAACGACCAAACGTTGAAGGTCGTCGGCTAAAGTATATTGACCGAAACCCAATCTTCATCCTTCAAATGCAAATGTGTCGTGAAATAAGATATGACCGAAATATTGAAATACGTCTACGGTTGAAAAATGAGAAGATTTCGACAAAATCTGTGTGCCGAATGTTGCGGTTAGCTGTTTTTTACTTCCGTTTTCCTATGGGTAGCCTGACGGTCGGTAAATATTTTGAGGAAATTTTTTTTACGATTAGTTGCGCCGCATCGATTTGAAACTATTCTCTGTTGAAGGTCAGGCAAAAAAACGTCATTTAGACGGGCCAATTGCCGTTTTAAAGCGTTTAGAGGTTTGACTTTGCAGTTTGACCAAGGAATAGCCGACGAAATACTTAAATTCGTCGGCTAAACTCTTGCGATCCGCGCCGTTTCATTGTCCGCCGTTGGATGGGGGAGATCTGACGGCTGCTGAGCGCGTGAAGTATAGCCGACGATATTAACGGTATAGCCGACGACATTCATACTATAGGCGACGAAATCGATAAATTCATCGGCTATAACCGGCCCGCCCCACGTACCTCGGCCCGAAAAGCCCAACTCCGGCCCGGCCCGGATTTAGGGTCAGAGTATAGCCGACGAAATTCGTCGGCTATAGTATAGCCGACGAATTAAAATTGACATCATCGGCTATAGTCCTTCGATTTAAACTGAAACAGAGGCGTCTCTCCCTCATTTTCTGCATAAACCCTAAATCCCTAATCGCCGCCCACCCCTCCCCGACGCCGACTGACCACCACCGAGCCTCCCCGACGCCGACCGACCCTCCCCGGCCCTACCCGACCACTCCCCGCCCCCTCCCCGTCCTTCCCGACCCTTCCCGGACCCGAACGCAGCAGTCACCGGTCCTCGTTCCCTAGCCGCCGTCGCCGCCGCACCGCACCACCGGTCCTCGTCCCCTAGCCGCACCACCATGTCAGGTAGTCCCGCTCTCCCTCATTTAGGGTTTTTGTTAATTTTATGGAAATTTGTGGTTTTCCGGAATTTAGGGGTTTTGTGAAATTGGTGGAATTTTGTGGAATTTTGTGGAATTTAGGGTTGTTGTGCAATTTATGGAATGTTGTGGAATTTTTGTTAATTTTGTGGAATTTTGTGGAATTTTTAGGAGAATATATATATATAATTAGGTATAAATATATTTATGTATATATATAATTAGGTATATATATTTAATGCAGTTTTTTAGTTTTTTGTGAAATTTATGGAATTTTGTGGAATTTTTTTTTATTTTGTGGAATTAACAAGAATTTTTAGGAGGATATATATATATATATATATCTATATATATATATTTCGGAATATATATATATATAATTAGGTATATATACAATTAATGAAGTTTTTAATTTTTTTGTGGAATTTTTGTGAAATTTATGGTTTTTGTGAAATTTTGTGGAATTTAGGGTTGTTGTGCAATTTATGGAATGTTGTGGAATTTTTCTTAATTGTGTGGAATTTTGTGGAATTTTTAGGAGGATATATATATATATATATATATATAATTAGGTATAAATATATTTATGTATATATATATTTAGGTATATATATATTTAATAAAGTTTTTCATTTTTTTGTGAAATTTATGGAATTTTGTGGAATTTTTTTAATTTTGTGGAATTAACAAGAATTTTTAGGAGGATATATATATATATCTATATATATATATATATATTTCGGAATATATATATATATAATTAGGTATAAATATATTTAGGTATATATATAATTAGGTATATATACATTTAATGAAGTTTTTAATTTTTTTGTGGAATTTTTGTGAAATTTATGGAATTTATATACTAATTGTGCAGGAAACCACCGCGCTGTAGACCGATGGCTTGCCAGACCGACCGAGAGCGACCCCGAAGCTCAGGCAGGACACAGCAGTGGGGGGGGGCGGATCCAGCGGTCGTCGGGGCCTACGTCGGCCACTGAACAGGCGCGAGGAGACGTTGATGGGATTGACCCCGAGCGATCCACGTGGGGGCTCATCGTATGAGTCGACGGGAGCGGGCCCAAGCCCGAGTGTCAGAGGAGGACGCACAGCCGCACCCTCCAGACCCCAGTGCACTTCAGCACTGTTCCAGGATCGGCAGCCGACCCCACCGCGCGCCGATCTGGACCCTCTAGAGATGCTCCCTGTCCCCCCACAGCGACAGCGTCCACAGCTACAGGGCCCACCGTCAGGGGGATCAGGCCCCTCAGGGTCCACGCCCCGTATGTCTCCGCCATCGGGGATGTACATGGTCCAGTTCCTCCCTGCCATCCCCGAGTACGACGCTAGGGGGAGGCAGATTTGGAGGCTACCCCCTTGGCATCGTTGGTGCGTGTAGCCCTTGCTTCGATCCACTTTGACACATAATCAACCGCAAGCAATATGTAGAGAAAACCCTTACTTGAAGGAAACGGTCCCATGAAATCAATCCCCAAAGATCAAAAATTTCCACCTCAATGATAGGCGTGAGCGGCATTTGGTCTCTAGTTCCAATGTTCCCCATTCTTTGGCATCTATCACATGCTTTGCAAAACATGAATGCATCTTTGAAAATCGTAGGCCAAAAGAAACCACAATTAAGTACCTTCAATGCCGTTTTCTTAGCTCCAAAATGCCCACCACAAGCTTCGCTATGACAAAAAGTAAGGATGGAGCGATGCTCATTCTCCGGCACACATCTTCGAATAACTTGATCACCACATTGCTTCCATAAGTACAGATCATCCCACAAGAAGTGTCGAGCTTGCTTCCTTATTCTTTGTTGTTGGTGGTTCGGCAACTCCTTGGGAAATCGGCGTGTGGCTAGATAGTTGGCAATGTCGGCATACCAAGGCTCATGTACTTCAAGTCGAAAGAGTTGCTCATCCGGAAAGGTTTCACATAGGGGCAGCCGATCCTTATCCTTGACAAGTCTACTCAAATGATCGGCTACAACATTCTCAACTCCTTTCTTGTCTTTAATCTCAATGTCGAACTCTTGAAGCAAAAGAATCCATCGAATAAGCCTCGGCTTAGCATCCTTCTTTGTCATAAGATATCTCAAAGCGGCATGATCACTATAAACAATAACTTTGGAATTCAAAAGATATGATCGAAACTTTTCCAAAGCAAAAATTACCGCCAAGAGTTCCTTCTCCGTTGTCGTGTAATTGAGTTGAGCATCGTTGAGAGTCCTTGAAGCATAGTAAATGGCGCATGGCTTCTTCTCAATTCGTTGTCCAAGTACCGCTCCAAGTGCATAATCACTAGCATCACACATCAACTCAAATGGCTCATCCCAATTTGGTGGCATCAAAACCGGTGCCGTACACAAGAGTTTCTTCAATCGGCAAAAAGCATCCTCACAAGCATCCGACCACTCAAACGTCACCTCCTTTTGTAACAAGTTGCTTAATGGCTTGTCAATTGAAGAGAAGTCTTTGATAAATCGTCGATAGAACCCCGCATGGCCAAGAAAACTTCTCACATCTTTCACACACCTAGGGCTCGGCAATGCTTGTAATAGCTCCACCTTGGCTTTGTCAACCTCTAAGCCTCTTGCCGAAATTATGTGCCCTAGAACAATGCCTTGCGTGACCATGAACTGACACTTCTCCCAATTGAGCACAAGATTTGTCTCTACACACCTCTCAAGTATCTTCTCCAAGTTCCCCAAACATGCATCGAAGGTGCTCCCATACACACTAAAGTGATCCATAAACACTTCGATAATGTCTTCAATAAAATCCGAGAAGATAGCATACATACATCTTTGAAAAGTTCCGGGTGCGTTGCATAGTCCGAATGGCATCCGCCGATAAGCAAACGTGCCAAATGGACAAGTAAAAGTGGTCTTCTCTTGATCATCCGGGTGTATCATGATTTGATTGTAGCCACTATAACCATCAAGAAAACAATAGAAAGAATGGCCGGCTAGCCTCTCTAGCATTTGATCCATAAACGGCAAAGGCATGTGATCCTTCCTTGTTGTAGCGTTGAGCTTCCTATAGTCGATGCACATCCGATGACCGGTTACAAGTCTTTGTGGCACAAGCTCATTCTTCTCATTCTTGACAACCGTTACACCACTCTTCTTCGGTACTACTTGCACGGGAGATATCCACTTACTATCCGAAATTGGGTAGATCACCCCACAATCAAGCAACTTGATAATTTCTTCTTTCACAACTTTCATCATGGGAGGGTGAAGTCGACGTTGAGCTTCCTTAGTCGGCTTAGCTCCTTCTTCTAATAAGATGCGATGAACACAAGTAGTAGGGCTTATTCCCTTGATGTCCGCTAAGGTCCAACCTATGGCGGTCTTGTACTTCTTAAGCACTCTTATCAAATCAACCTCTTGCTTCTCACTAAGCATTGAAGACACAATAACTGGTAGTGTATCTTCCTCTCCAAGATAAACATACTTCAAGTGACTAGGGAGTTCTTTAAGTTCTAACTTTGGGGCCTCTTCCACACTTGGTCGAAATTTGGTTGTGGCACTTGGAATTGACAAGAACGAATCAAATACCTTGTTGTATGGCCGAGCCTCTATCTCTCCACAAACCTCTACTAGACTCGGCATTATCATGAAAGGCTCGGCAAGGCTTGTTTCGGCAATGCTTGGCTCGGCTATGCTCCCTTGCTCGGCTTCATGCATGATTCGTTCTCCCTTCTTGTCAAATCCGACCCCTTGCTCAATCGCTAATTGCTATGCGTCGAGCGAGGTCGACATAACTTGCTCGACCTCCTCCAAAACATCAATGGCACAACCCTCCTTCAAATCAACGTTGGGGAATTTCATGGCATCAAACACATTAAACTTGATCACCTCACCATCAAACTCCATAGTTAGGTTGCCCTCGGCCACATCTATCTTTGTGCGCGCCGTCCTCATGAATGGTCGCCCTAGTAGCAATTGAGTGCTATTGACCGGCGAATCCTCCATCTCAACCACATAAAAATCGGCGGGAAAAATCAATTGGTTGACTTGCACCAACACATCCTCCACATAACCCTCCGGATACTTACTTGAGTGATCCGCAAGTTGAATAATGACATTGTCCTTCTTCAGAGGCCCTATACTCAACGTTTGATACACATTGAGTGGCATGACATTGATCGATGCTCCCAAATCCAACATCACATCCTCAAAACGAGTATTGCCTATGACACAAGGCACATTGAAGCTTCCCGGATCCTTCATCTTTGGTGGCAACTTCCTTTGAATAACGGCCGATACCGTCTCACTCATAGTCACCACACGAGTCTCCCTAGTATGCCTTCTAGCCGTGCAAAGCTCCTTCAAAAACTTAGCATACTTCGGTACTTGCTTAATGCACTCCAACAAAGGGATGTTGACTTGCACTTTCCTGAAAATCTCCAACACCTCCTCATCGGACTTATCCTTCTTTGTTCTAGCAAAGCGAGAAGGGAATGGAGTGTTGGATGTTGGCACCCCTCCCTTGCTTGCTTGGTTTGGCACTAAATCATTCTTTGATGTTGCGGGATCATACTCAAGTTCGTTGCGCAGCCCCTTGTCTTTTACATTGTGGCCGGCGTCTCTTCCTTGCTCGGCAGAATTCTCCTTGCTGGCTGCAGCCCTGCCGGTTGCATGGCCGGTTGCATCATGCTCGGCAATCTCTCCCTTCTCGGCAGCATTCTCATACTTTCCATCATGGCTGCTGGCAATTGCAGGTCCGGCAGCCCTCTCTTCATCCTCAAAGACTTTGAAAGTTACTCGCTTCTTCTTTGGACTTGTTGGAGGAAACAACTCTCTTCCACTACGAGTTTGAATCACTTTGGCTTGCTCGTTCCTTGGATTAGGAATCGTATTGCTTGGCAACTTCCCTTGCTCATTAAATCTTCCCATAAAGTCTACAACTTGGCCCATTTGAGTCTTGAGCTCACCAATGTCCTTTTGATGATTTTGTTGCCCCGCGAGTAATGCTTGATTAGCACTTGACAAAGATTGAATCAAAGCATCATAGTTCGGATTGCTCGGTGCGGCTTGGCCTTGGCTCGGCCCTCCTTGAGTTTGGTTCGGCAAGGCCCCATAAGCTCCTTGGTTCGGCATATATGGCTGCCGAGGCACAAATGGTGGCCTCGGTGCAAACGGTGCTCCTCCCTCTCTCGGTTGCATAGGTGCCCTAAGCACATTGTCATTGTTCGCCCATCGAAAGTTTGGATGATCATTGAACCTCGGGTTGAAATTTCCAAAACGTTGGCCTCCTTGAAAGCCAATAGCATTGCACTCCTCTACTCCCTCACTAACTCCAAATTGAGGGCATTGGTCGGTCTCATGGCCCTCGGTGCAAATTCCACATACACTCGCACGCTTCTTCATCAAATTACTCACCAAATCGGTAAGCTTGTCCACTTTCTCCTCTAACTTTGAGCTCGAAGACGTCTCATGCACTTTCTCATTCCTTTGCACATTGCCTCGTGCCATGCCAAATTATTGGTTGTTCAAGGTACGAACTTCCAACAAACTTCTTGCCGCACCAGCATTTAACTCCAAAACGCTACCTCCCGCGGCCGAGTCAAGAAACTCTCTCTCCATGACACGCAATCCCTCATAAAAATATTGCAACAAGAGTCCATCGCTAATGCCATGCGATGGACACAAAGAAACTAGGGACTTGAACCTCTTGTAATAATCGAAGAAAGTCTCATCTCCGGCTTGCTTCACACTAGTAATTTGCTTCCTTAGATCAGTGATACGTGAAGCAGGAAAGTACTTGAGCAAAAACTCATCCATCATAGTACTCCACGAAACAATGCGACCACTAGGCACCTCAAACAACCACTCCTTCGCTTGATCTTCTAAAGAAAATGGAAATGCCTTCATCTTGAAGTGTTGCAAATCGGTCCCTCTTGGACACATAGACTCCGTGGTGAAGTTAAACCACTGTAGATGCTTGTTAGGGTCCTCACTTGGCATCCCATAAAACGATTTCAGCTTATGGAGGAATCCACTCCTCAATTCAATCTCTCCAGTCTTGTCAGCCTCCAAGGGAGGATAAGTGATATTTGATGGAGCAATACCAGCTCCAGCAACATGACCATTCTGTGGTCTGATTGATTCGGCAAAGGCCTCAAATTCTTGATTCTGAGATCACAAGACGATGAAACTACTGATGGGGAGCTCGGCAGACTATCTGAAACGGACGGCACGATTGGTGAGGATGGCAATGATGATGTCACTGATGAACTGGTTGGTGACGATGGCGGTAATGGCACAAAACGAGCAATAGCGAGTTCTTGATCTAAACGTTGCAAACGGCCTTGAAGATCTCTTGTCCAAATACTAGATTCGGACATGCATTATTTTCTGAAATTTGCAACATTTAAACAAGTTAGAACATCGTAAAGAAATAGAAAGCAAGAATATACATCATTACAAGCCACATCATTGGCGATTACAAAACATATTTCAAACAATAAACATTCGGCAAACACAAAGATTTCGGCAAAGCATACATACATTCGGCAATAAAGAGCAAAAATCGAAACGTCCATGATCATGTAATCGCTAAGTCTAATTTCTTTTAAATTTGTTCTAACTCTCGAAGTACGTGGAGCAGAGGAGATAACGGTGCAATGGACTGATACAGCCCCCGGTAGTATCGTGCTTAACCCGATATACCTCAAGAGTTTGAACCACACAACATGTTTTATCTTCGAAGAAAATAGGCCACATATGTCAAGTTATGTTCTAGCGTCTAAAGTGAGGTGATGCTTCGGCACAAGCTGTCGACTAGGTCGTGCGGATTTTACGTTTCAAAGGTCATTAAAATCACGGAGGGCGAACCCCCTACAGGAACCAGGCAGGACTCGTTGTTGGACACCACGGACGGCGAACCCCCTATCGACTCACTCACCGAGAATGAACATCAGTCTATGGGCCTTGAGATCCAGTTAAACAAACCTGAGAACCATATCTATGAAAATAACTTCCCCATACTTTGTAAAACAAACACGGATCCCTAGCAGTCTACAAGTGTTGATTAAAACCGCCCTCAACCTCATGGAAGTAATACTATTACCGAAGAAACGCTTATATGCGTGGGGGGGGAAGTATCCCGCGTTTCCCAATCTACATAGAAACGGCCTCTGATATAGCACCATTCACATGAAGGGTTTTGGTTATGATCAACAAAAGTGGCCTCACCTACATGTTACACTTTAGAAACTACAATAAACTCAAACATACACAACACTATCAACTCCCTAGAAATTAAACTAAGTGATTACCAACATACATCAATATACATCATGCAACTTCCGAAATTTAAACTCTACATGCCGAAGCATATTTCTACTTTACAAAATCCCAAAATAAGATTAAAATTACAACTTTACAACTTCACAACAAAAATTTCCAGCATCATTATATACACAACAATAACATAAAACAAGCTTTTATAATCCCCGGCAACGGCGCCAAAAATTGACGTGAGCCGAAGCTCGCATGCAATAATAACCCTACAAAATATCGTTAGTAGTATGAGCAAGTAGGGATCGTTCTAGGCCGGGGATTAAGGGTACCTGAGATATGAAATTGTTAGACTAATATATACATATATATACACATGAAACGTCACATATGAGGGAATTAGGTGGTACGGCAGCAAGCTGCCCTAAGCTAGGCTCGACACAAACATTAAAAGAAAAGAAAGACGAAACAGGAAAATCCTAGGCTCGGCAACAAAAGGGCTGCCTCTAAATCATGCATAAAAACAGAAATTAAAAATCCTAAATTACTATATACAAGTTTGGTCGACATTCTTCCACAAATTACTAACACAAAAGCACTCAAAACACATAGCAAAATGATAAGACAAGACACGGCAAGAGCACACAATATCCTAGATCCGACTTAGTTCCAATTCTAATTAGAGCCTCAACGGTCATCTAATCATCCTAGACTTCTCAGGTATTTTAGAAAACACTCAACGTCGAATCCTAAAATTATACTAATCATGTTTGAAAACACTCAACGTCAAAGACAAACACAAAGAGTAATTGAGCACAAAAGTCTCTTAATTTGAAACATATCAATCAAGCAAGGCGTCACCACTTCTTGTTAACATGCATAGTCGTTTAAACCACTCTAGTCCTATTTATGTTGACAGATACAAGACCAATACTCAAAACACATCGCGAATATGCTAAGTACCAATCTTTGCGGCACACGGATTTAAAGACTAAACCAAGAACGAACTACTAGAATCAGAGTGAACATGCTTGCCTATCTAATCCTATCTCTTTACTTCATATTTTCATTACAAGTTAGCATGCAATTCGAAACTTATCTTTGAAATTCTTTATTAAAACCATAAGAATTAAATTAACATGCATCATCATAAAACCAAATTCGCAATCGTTTTTCACATAGACATGAAAACACAATAACCAAACATACATATGAGTTTCATAGACAAAACTACACATAACTACATAAAAACTATTACAAACCAAGAGTAGGGAGTAGATCACACATTCGAAACCTTGAAGACTTCGTCGTGTATGGATCTAATGGGGTGCGGTTCGGTGGTGGCTGGATGAATGGTGAAGACAATCGGCAGGATTTTATGGTGGTGGTGGTGGCTTTTTGGTTTGTGTTTTTATGTAGGATCTTTGGCTGAAAATTGGTAGAGCTTTGGCTAGGGTTTTTGCTTTAGAATGTGACACCTTTTTCTGTGTAAAAGTTGGGTATATATAGGGAGAGAACTAGGTACTGCCGGAAGCCCCTTATGTACAAGGAAAAAGAAAACCTAGTCGGATAAGGTTTGAAACCTTCCTTTTCATAGTTCAATTAGGTTTTCTTTTTCTGAATTTTTTCTTCAAGGCTTGGGCTTCACATCTTCATGGACTTCTTGTATGATCTTGGTCTTCACTTGATGTGTCTTGGTCCATCGAAAACTGCTCCAAACTGGCAGCACACAAAGGCACCAAATCTGCCATAATTGGTAGCTTCTCCTAGTGTGACTAGGAGAACTTCTTTCTTCAATTTTTCTTCAATGGCATGGCCTAGTGTCTTCCTCTTCCCTTCATAAAGCTTGAACCATCTTCAAAAAATGCATTTGTGCACCATTTGGTCCATTAAAAACAGAAAACACAAAAAGGGGGCAGTAGGTTCCTGGAATCGGCAGATTTGACCTTGTTGCAGTAATTCAGGCATATCTCCACCTACGGAGTTCCGATTGATGCGATTCCAAGTCTCAGATAAACTAGACACATATGGCCATCTCTCCATAAAACAGTTCGATCAAATTCTTTGTGAGTCGACGGGAATGATTTTTCGAAGTTAGGTCAAAGTCCCAGGAAAATCCTGGAAGCCCCTGGATTGAAATGCTCGGACTGCCGTTTTGCAGCCAACTTTTGGGTGGCTTCCCGAACTCCGATTGATCTGAAATTTTAACACAACATTCCTCAGTATATGAATATTAAGCACACCAAATTTCGTAGAATTCGGACAAGGATAGATCATATTTGTACTCGTCAAAAAATCGCGAAAAAGACATGTTTTGCACTATTTTCCAGATTTCTCATACTTAGTCATTTTTCGGACAATTAAGCACATTTCACCAAAACTCTACCAAAATTGACACTAACTATATTATGACTCAATCTTAGATAAATAAAGGTTAAACAAAGCATAAACGAGGGCATAAGCACATTAATATCGTCGCTCATTGTGCTCCTATCACTAGTATATAACTTTTTAATGTTATTTAATAATTAAATTATGTAGTTACTTAATTAAATTAATTAGTTAGTTAGTTATTAGTTATTAAATTAAGTTAGTTAGTTAGTTACATAGTTAGTTAGTTCGTTACTAAATTAAATTAAATTAAATTAAATTAGGTAGTTAGTAAGTTAGTTAGTTACTAAATTAAATTAGTTAGGTAGGTAGTTACTAATTAAATTAAATTAGTTAGTAACTAAATTAGTTAATAATTTTGTTTTGGTTAGTTCCTAATATTTTAATTTAGTTACTAATTTATATTTGCGTTTATATGTTCGTTCTTATAATCAAGAAAATCTCGAAGACGAACAGCGACAACCGCAAGAGGAACGATCACCCCCACCACGGCGGCGCCCGCTCCTGGAGGTAGTGGGTAGAGATTGCAAGGAGGGACCGACCGCTGTGGCCGTTGTCGTGGATTCATGCGCAGATGTATCCGGGGCGTTCCGACCAAGTGGTAAGTATTCGCCCATTTTCAATAAAAGTGTTTCATTAAATTAATTTATATATATTTTTTTATAAATTCGTTTATTATATTTTCTTGTCAATTAGGCGGGAATAGATGCGGAGACCGACGCGATCACCTTGGGGATCGCGCGAGAGACGCTGGGGGAAGGGGCGTCCGACGAGGCGATCGCGGAGTTTGCCTCCACGATCGACACCCTTGAGCCGCGCTTGGCCTCTCAGATCATGCAAGCGGCGGTAGGGACTGGCAACAACTACTTCTACCAGAGAGGCCTAGGCGCGGCGGGAGATGGGGTTCTGAAGTACACGCCGGCCAATCCCAGCACGCAGCGTGCGGCTTCGACGAGCAGAGACTTGCAGACACAGCTGCAGAGGACACAGGCGGAGTTGGCGAGGGCGGTGGAGGCGCTCCAGCAGCAGGCCAGAGACGCGTCTGTGGCGGAGATGTACCGATAGATGCAACAATCTTGGGAGGCCCAGCGAGCTGGACAGGAGCCCCCGCCTCCGCCACAGATGCCCGAGTTCGTCGTCCCCACTCCCCCCCCGCATCGGAGTACGCCAGGCGATCAGGATAGCCACAGCCACCGGAACTCGAACGATCCCGTCGACGACGCTACGCGTTTAGGGGTTGATGAGTAGATGACTAGTTAGGGGGTTAATTTGTACAGTACGTAGGATATTACGGATGGATTGATGTGGATATTTGTTGGATATTTGGATGTTTGTTTGTGAATTTTCTGCAGCCAAACCGAAGACGAAGTGAAATTGGGCCCGAACAAAATTTTTAATTTTTTAAAAATATTTAGGGGTTATAGCCGACGAAATGGACCATATTTCGTCGGCTATACCCTCGCCGGCGAATGTTATGGCCGACAATTAATTCGTCGGCTATGCCTGACTTATAGCCGACGATAGCGTCGTCGGCTATACTTTGGAGAGTTGAAGCCGACGATTCTATCGTCGGCAATGTTCGAAGTATAGCCGACGATTCTATTGTCAGTAATGTTCGAAGAATAGCCGACGACGCTTTATTCGTAGAATCGTCGGCAATGTTCGAAGTATAGCCGACGACGCTTTATTCGTCGGCTATACTTCGTGGTTTATAAGTCGACGACTTACCCTCGGTGTCGTCGGCTATACTATAGCCGACGGAGCATTCCCGACGAGAGAATAGCCGACGATACTTCGTCGGCTATGACTATAGCCGACGATTTAATGAAAACGGCCAACGAGATGGCGTCGTCGGCTATGATCCCTTTTCTGGTAGTGGTACCTGTGACCGATGGTAAGTAATAGTTTATAAGTACGTTTGTAATATAAGTAGTACTGTGCTTAAGTGTTGTGGTGCTATGAGCATGGGGTGGGGTTCACGGGACCTCGACCGGGCGTCCTGCCATATCGAGACGAGTCCCGGATGAACTTGCAGACTGGACCTCGACCGGGCGTTCTGCCATATCGGTGAGAGGCGGAGTTCACGGGAGCTCGACCGGGCGTCCTGCCATATCGAGACGAGTCCCGGATGAACTTGCAGACTGGACCTCGACCGGGCGTTCTGCCATATCGGTGCGAGGCGGAGTTCACGGGAGCTTGACCGGGCGTCCTGCCATATCGAGACGAGTCCCGGATGAACTTGCAGACTGGACCTCGACCGGGCGTGGTAGAATGCCTTGGAGTGGGTTAAATGTCACAGGGCCGGTGGAATGCCATAGTGCTGGGCGGATCTCGACCGGGCGTTCTGCCATATCGAGACGAGTCCCCCAGTGAAATGCAATGAAGATGCCACGCAGCCGGTTGAATGATCGTAACCGCGAACTGCCATGGTGCCAGATTGATTCGGAGTTGACTTTCTGGGGAAGCGAGGGGAGTGGACGCCTCGTTGTTCGCTCCTATCTCCCTAATTGCCGCTTGTAAGTGGGACAGGTGGCGGACATGCGATGAAGGGGAGAGCCCATCAGTCCCATCAGTTATGATGGATGGGATCCCTTATCCATGCTGGGACACGTGTCTGCAGGGAGCGGTCTGAGATGGAGGGAATCCACGGCTGGGGTTGCCTTACTTTTCTTGTTGCCCTATTTATTGTCCCCTCTGCTCTCCTCCTGCCGCACTTTGCCTACCCTTTGCCCTCTGCTCTCTTCCTCCACCTTGCTACAGATCTGAATTATTTTGTGTTAGGGTTATGGCGTCTGGGAGATCTGCGTATTATGGCGGCGCAAGCCTCGGGCCCAGAAGGCATGAGCTGCTGGATGGTGATAGGATGATTTTCTGTGATGAGCCAATCAGAAGCATGGATGAAAGAGAGATTAGGGAGTTTCGGGCGAAGTGGGACATCGACTCTTTTGTTAAACTTCGAGGCCTGCGTCCCGGGGAACTGGCCTGTAACCCGGAATTGGGCTGGGTTGCCGTTTTCGACGATCAGTTCCGACACGGACTATCGCTGCCACTGCCGGGATTTGTTCAGTACATGCTAAGCTCACTAAAGCTTTCCCCGGCCCAGCTTCCGAGCAACCAGTGGAGGCAATTCCTTGGGCTTGGGTGCCTGTTCAGTCTGAGCTATATGGACTAGCCCACGGTTAATGAATTTCCGGCGTTGTACAAGATCTCCTATTGCAGAAAGGCCCAGTGCAGCGGTTGTGTGAATTTTGCCGCGCGGGAATATGGTCCTGCCATCACGCATCTGCCGTCGCTGGTTTCAGATGTCTGGAGGAGGTCGGTGGTGCTGGCCGGTGGGAAGTGGCAGTGTACTTGGAGGGGCTATCAGGTGCCCGGGGCTTATCAATCGATCGGGGACCAGTCGTTCCGGCTGGAGGACTTGGAGAAGCAACGGTTATACCGGTTGTTTGCTGGCTGGGACCATCTGAGCCGGAGCTCCTACAATTTCATCCGATGGAACGTGCTGGAGATATGCGAGATGGGGAGAAAACCTGGTAAGGTGTCTTGCACTTCGCTTTTGCATGGTTGCTTGTATTCTGACCGCTCGACTTATCGGTTTGCAGCTAATGCCCCCGGCTCGCGCTTAAAATTGAGGAGACTATCGAACCGGATGAAGAGCTTGTAGCCTCGAGATTGATGGAGACGGGGGAGGCGGCCGCGAAGACCGTTATTGACACGGCTATCCAGAAACGCAGGGAGCATGACAGGCCGGTGTCGCTCGTGTTTCCGGACGCTCACTATGGAAGGCGACCGGGCGGTGAGAATAACTCCCCACTCTTTATTCGGGAAGGGCGGTCTGTGGGACTATCGGGTCCAGAACCTGTGGCGCGACCGAGGGCGGTACGGACCTCGCGGGAGAGGGAGACGGCAGAAATGTTCGGGCACCGTCGAAGCAGCCATGGTGAAGCTCCGGCCAAGAGGGCAAGGGCGCTTGACGCTGGGGCGTCAAGTTCGGCTGGGCCGATCGAGCGAGCGGTGGCTCCGGCCGTGGAGGTGGGTGGTCGAGGGATTCAGGTGCCGGAAGCCAGTCGCAGTTCCGGTTGTGGTATTGGTAGGTTCGTGGTCGCTACCATCGAAACCTTGGGACTTGACCGGGAGGACTCTGGGACTGGACGATCGGTCGAGAGCAGGACGAAGCCCGTGGAACTAGCTGTTCGGGTAAGTGTTTTTGTGCTTCCTTTTCTTTGGAGTGACACGAGCTAATGTTCCCTTGTTTACCTTTGGCAGCTGGTTCATAGCCTTTATGCCGCGGAGCCCAGAGGGGAGGCTGCTGTGGTTTTGGAGAGGCGGGTGGACGTGGCGGAAGCCAAGCTTGCGGAGGAAAGAGAGGAGGTTGGTCGGTTGAGCACCGAGCTCGCGCGGGAGAAAGAACTAACCGGTCGGTTGCACCATGAACTCTCGCAGGAGAAGGAAGAGGTCGATCGGCAGGCTGCTGCGCGGGAGGGGAGGGTCGCGGAGCTGGAGGCGAGGGTTTTGGAGGTGCAGACCCAGGCTGTTGCCCGGGAGGGGAGAATTGTGGAGCTGGAGGCGAAGGTTTTGGAGCTCCAGAGCCAGGTTACAGTAGTCGCCCAAGGAAGGGAGAAGCTCACGGAATCCCAGCTTGCTGAAGTGGCCGATAAGGCTGTTGACGACTTCCGGGAGTCGGTGGAGCTTGAGGAGATGCTGGATGAGGCCCGGGCTAAGGGCATAAGTGATGCCTATCTGGAGTGGAGGGAGAAAGGATGGCTTGATGCCGAGCGGATGAAGGCCGACATAGCCCTAACCGAGATGGTGGAGCAAGAGCAAGCTCTAAAAAGTGGCGGGCCAGGGATTGGGTGCTCCGGGGGCGCTAACTAGCTGTTTACCTTGTACATGCCCATCCTGTAACTGCTGTAGTTTATTCTTTAATGCCGTAACTGCCTATTGCAATATTGATGCTAAATACACTGTTGTCCCTCTGTGACCGCTACTACTTAGGGTAGAACCGTAGGTGCTGGATATTCCACGGCCGGGTAGAATAGATGCCCTCGGTGTCTATAATGTGGAATGTTGCCGGTCCCACGGCCGCAGTGATCTGGTAGGGTCTTTCCCACGTTGGCTCTAGAGCCAACGGTTTTTTCTGGACCTTCTTCATGACCCAGTCCCCGACTTGTAGCTTTCTCTCCCGGACCCTTCTGTCATAGTACCGGGCGACCCGCTGCTTGTAGGTTTGGTTGCGCATATGCGCCTGGTCGCGGCGCTCCTCAATGAGGTCCAGGTTGAGCAGTAGTCCCTCGGCGTTTGTTTCGGCGTCGTAATTCTCGACCCTGCCGCTGGGTATACCAGTCTCTACAGGGAGTACCGCCTCGCTCCCGAATGCCATGCAGAACGGGGTCTCTCCTGTTGCCTCTGCTGCTGTTGTCCGGATGGCGCATAGCACCGCGGGGAGTTCCTCGGCCCAACATCCCTTCTTGGCATTCAGCTTCTTTTTGAGAAGGGTTTTGATAATCTTGTTGACCGCCTCTACCTGGCCGTTGGTCTGTGGGTGTGCCACTGAGGCGAACAACATCTGGGTCCCCATCGAGGCTGTGTACCGGATAAGATCAGCATTATTGAATTGTGTCCCATTATCCGTGACAATAGTCTGCGGTACCCCGAACCTGCAGTAGATGTTCTTCCATAGGAACTTTTTAACCCGCTCCTCAGTGATCTTTATCATAGGTTCTGCCTTGACCCACTTAGTCTGATAGTCAACTGCCACGATGGCGTACTTGTATTGTCCCACAGCTGTTGGGAAAGGGCCAATGATGTCTAATCCCCATTGTGCGAACGGCCATGGTGCCAACAGGATTGATAATGCGATTGCCGGGGCATGAGATACAGAGGCGTACATGTGGCACTTGTGGCAGCCGCCTGATATTTTTCTTGATACTGCCGCCATGTCTGGCCAGAAATACCCTTGCGCCAGAGTGATTACCGCATACTCCTTCGTGGATCTCTCGCATGATAGCCTCTCCTGCTTCTTTTGTCACACACCTCAGCTGGGGGAAGCTGTGCCCTCTTCGGTACAACTGGCCATTGAGGAGACCGTACCGGGCGCACCGGAGGTGTAGCCTCCTGGCCTCTACCGCATCCTGGGGGCTGGTTTTGTCAGTCAAATACTTGACTATTGGATCCATCCAGCTGGGTGGCGCTTCTTCCACCGCAAATATCTCGGAGATGGTTTTGTTTATACTTGGCTTCTGGAGAGTTTCAATTTTTGCTCTCCGGTACTCTGGAGGGTAGTTACCGGTTGCCAGCATTGCGAGGGCGTCTGCATGCCTATTTGCCTCTCGGGGAATGTGCTGGATCGTGGCGCCCTGGAACGGCTCAATCAGGGTTTTGGCCAAAGCCTGGTAGGAGGATAGCTGGGGATCCTTGACCTCAAACACCCCGTTCATCTGGTTCACCACTAAGCTGGAGTCGCTGTATATCTCTATGGACGAGATTCCCAGCTCCTTGGCCAGTTGCAAACCGGCTATGAGGGCCTCATACTCGGCAGCGTTATTGGAGGTGCTAAAAAGGAACCGTAAGGCATACTCGTACGATTGGCCATCAGGCGAGGTTATCATGACACCGGCTCCGCTCCGCTTGGTCGTTACGGAGCCGTCCACGTAAAGTTTCCAGCCGGTGGGGAGGCCTGGCTCGGTCTTTATGGTTCGCACTGCCTCGGTGTCCTCGTACCGGGCGGGGTGCGCTTCTACCGCCATTGGGGTGAGCTCACATATGAACTCCGCAGCTGCCTGTCCCTTGATGGTCGTTCGCGGGGCATAAGTGATGTCGAACTCTCCCAATTCAACTGCCCACCGTACGAGCCTACCGCTGGTGTCTGGTTTTTGCAGGATTTGCCGCAGAGGGTGATTGGTATATAAGGTGATGGAATGAGCCTGGAAATAGTGTCGGAGCTTCCTGGCACTAACAATTAAGGCCAGGGCCAATCTCTCTATGTCGGGGTACCGGCCCTTGGCTCCAGTAAGTCCCTTTCCCGCATAGTATACCGGAAGTTCGAGCGTGTCTTCCTTCCTGATGAGAGCCGCGGAGACGGCCGTTGCGGATGCAGCTATGTAGAGGTATAACATTTCACCCGGCACTAGTTTGGATAGGAGAGGCACTGCAGATAGATATGCCTTGATAGACTGGAATGCCGCTTCATGCTCCGCTGCCCAGTGGATTTTCCTGGTCTGCTGTGCCTTGAGCAGCTTGAAGAACGGGGCGCACTTGTCGGTTAGGCGGGAGATGAATCTGGCAAGGGCGGCTAACCGGCCGGTCAACATCTGGACCTGGTTTCTCTCCCCTGGCGTTTCCATATCTAGAATTGCCTGGACCTTCAGCGGGTTGGCTTCTATCCCTCGCTGGCTGATGATGTGGCCTAGGAATAGGCCCTCTGAAATCCCGAAAATACACTTTTTCAGGTTTAAGCGCATTCCGAATTTGAGCATCTTGCCGATGACTACGGCCAAATCCCGGACGTGGGCCCCTGCAGTCAAGCTCTTGACCAGCATGTCATCAACGTAAACCTCTACGGTTTTACCCATTTCTTGCTCCAGCATTTGGTTTACCGTTCGCTGGTAGGTGGCCCCGGCATTCTTTAGACCGTACGACATCCTCTTATAACAGTAGGTACCTCGGTCGGTTGTGAATGATGTGTACTCCTCATCATCCGGGTGCATCCTAATCTGATTGTACCCGGCGTAAGCGTCCATGAAGCTGAGCAGCTTAAAGCCGGACGTGGAATCTATAAGCTGGCCAATCCGGGGGAGCGGGCAGCTGTCCTTTGGACACGCCCGGTTCAGGTTAGTGAAATCCACGCGCATACGCCACTGGCCGGTTCCCTTCTTCGGCACCATGACCACGTTAGCGAGCCAGCGAGGGTACTGGACTTCCCGGATGAAACCTAT